>PUHP01000856.1:0-18410 GCA_006783085.1 Colletotrichum shisoi | reverse complement strand
TTGAGGAGGATTGCATTTTCGTACGTGGAGAAAAGGTGTCCTAAAGATGAAGATGGTAGAAATGGGAGGACGTGCGTCGCTCGCTATGATGCGTCGCTCGCTATGCAGGTACGTTACATAATAAGATTGTTTCTAATAATATCCTTCTTTTAGCTACTATTTAATAGTCTAGTTCTCCTTAGCTCTATCCTAAGCTATCTAAGTAGTCGAGAAGCATAATAAAGGCTTGTTCTACTGTCTTGCAAATCACATAGAACGCACGGCAATCTTAAAGATTTAGAACTCTAAGGTAATTAAGGCTACTAGGCGCTTATTACTAGAATCCTTAATTAAGGCGTTACTTATAGCTATAGGAGCAAAGGCGTAGGATAGCAAGGCGTCTAGGGAGGATAGCAACTAATTAATAGACAACTAGACTAGGTGATCTAAGTTTAGATAGCATAGGATAGCAGCATAGGATTAAGAGTATGTTTTTGTAGTCCTTCTATTAATCCTGTTAAAACTAACAATAGGGTTACCTTAGTCTACTAAGAATCTTTAGGAGGAAGAAAGCTTATAGTAGTACTATCCTATTAGGACCCCTATAACATAGAAACATAATTAACTCTATCCCTAGTAATGTTTTCTAAGTAATAATCCCCTTATCTTAACTTAAACTAAATTTTACTAAGTTTTAGGAAATAACCTTAGAAAGATATCTGTATATAATCTAATTTTAAGACTAGGTAGTCACTAAATCTTGATTACTAGGGTGGAACGTATTGTTCCTAACGCTAAGCCTAAGACTACCCCTGTTATTCTGCGTGCCTTTAAACTAAAAGCATAGGGTATGTTTCTAGAACTTTAGTAGGGAGTATATTAAATAGCAGCTACGTTAAAAAGCTACTTTAGCTAAGCCCTTTAGGCTACTAGCTAAGCGTTAATCTCTTATTCTATTAATTCCATATGCTTCTATTAGGTACTTTCAGTTTATATATACTTTACACCTTCTTAGGCTTGCGTTCAGTAGCGTCTCCACGACAGGCAGAGTGGCTACTAATAATTAGTAGTCTAGGCTAGCGTATAATAACAACTCTTTCATTATAAAGCAGAAATACTCGTAGGTTACGTTAAATAACACAAGTTACGCAAAGGTAACACGTAACCGATCTTACGGGTATTTCAACCCGAACCATTGTGTAGAATACATCTTAAAGAGATTAACTACTATTTACTCTTTTATTCCTAGACGTATAGTACTTATTACATGTTTAGAATGTAGAAGATAGGGTAGGTGTGTATTAATAGGTGGATATAACTAACTGCAAGTAGTTAGCAATCTGTATGTGAGAATTTACAGGATTAGCGAGACTATAGTGAAATACTACGTGAATAGAAAATCCTTTAGCGCGCTTGTAGATAAGAATTACTATAGCGGCTTATATATGTGTAAATTGTAAAGAGAGGTTGTACCCCTAATTATCTCTTAGTCCTATAGCTTACACTGTAGTTATTACCCTTATTTAATGCGTTTAAAAAAATTAATAATATTATACGTCTATTAGGCAGGATAAAGGTCTCTAATAACCTAGATTAAAAAGGTAGCTAGCGTGAATACATTACACAGTCGTATTAGTTACAACATCAAGTCCATTCCCGTAAAAGCTGATTTTACTAAGTTTTAGTAACCATTCTCTATTAATTCCCCAGGCTAGTCGTCTATAGTCTTATAGTCCCTATTAAAGTTCTACAATATAATGCTTCCTAGACTAGCTAACAAAGAGGTCTTATAATTAACGACAATTAGTCGTCTACATTAGCGTCCTAAGCGCAGTCTAAAGCGTAAACAGCTAGTTCTATTAGATGTTATTTAGTCTTACTTTCTAAGGGATAGTCTTACTATTACATATAGCATACATACATTCCTCTAAGGTCTATCCGTAGTATCTCGCCTTATTAAGAATAATGTAGGATAGGCAATTCTAGTTATTATAGGATTAGTTAAGTAAAAGGAGATAAAAGGTAAAGAGACTTATAATAAGTGCCTTCTTAGCCTCTACCGGAGTTTAATCCTAGCTTGCAGCCCTAGTAGTAAGCGCGTCTTAAATGTTACAGAAGCAACAGTTGTTGTCAATGTTTACTATAGCTGAGGCTGCGTAGGCTTACTTTACATATATAGTTTAGCTAAGTAGTTATAATGCTACTAGGAGAAGCTACTATTAGAAAGCTGTTAGGGTAAAGTTATGTAGGATAAAAGGCAGTTTAGCTATATTATATTAGAATGTAAAGGAGTAAGTACCTTTATAATTTCTTACGTATTACATACTTAAAAACCCCTGCAGTGTTATGTTAGACTTTATTCTTTCCTATAGAAGGAGCCTTACTACCTTCTTACTCTTATAGTATAAAGCTTTTAAGGATTTATACTATTACGCCCTACTTTTCTAACCTACTCCTTCTCTATAGTCTACACCTAAGAGAAATTTCACATCCCTAGCAAAAGGACTTTTTCCTCTTTTGCGTCTAACTAGGTATAGTCTTATACTGTGCCCTACTACATAGCGTCTTCTCTTTATTTCCTATCCCCCTTTTACCTTACTTTAATAGATGCTTTACATATTAACCCTATTTCTATTCTTTACTATTAACTTAGATTCCTCTTCTTTACTTGTTGCCTCCTTCCTACTCTACTTTATTTAATTCTTTCCTTACATATTGCTGCTCCACTTACTATTTAATATTAACCTAGCCTACTCTGTGTAGAATGTAAGTAACTTTTCTAAGGCTTTATACCTTATTCCCCTTTTACCGGGTCAAATAATTAAAAACCCTAGGTAAAGCTGTTAAAACTAACATCTAAGATCTTAACCTTACGCTATTATATCGACTTTAATTATAGTTACTAAGTATAAATAGATTAACTAGCTGCTAGCTAGTATAATTGTAATCCTAAGCCTTTTGTAACATCCTACCTTTTATATAGATTATACTAACTTAGGCGTGCGTTTACTAGAAGCAGCAATTCCTACTATTTAAGCAAGCTATAGAGAACTAGACCCTGTAGGAGGCTATCTAGGCAATAATATGCTTCTGCAATGCCCTTAGCTAGGTAGCTAAGCACGTTACCAAAGAACACTTAGATATAGTTATAGTATAGCCTAATGTAAGCTAGGGTATAGTAGAGGGTATCTTAGATAATCTCTAAACTACCTTTAGTAAGGAGCTTATATAATCAGATTTTCCTATCTTAGTAAGCGACACCTACAACACTAAGAAACTCCTAGATATAGCTAATGTAGCTATAAAAGGACTAATAGAAACCTTATTCTAAGTCTAAAGAAATAACTACACTTATACTATATCCCTAAAGACTAATACAAAGACTCTTATAAGAATCTTTTTTAGTACCTTTACTACTAATGCAAAGGTAAATATATACGCCCTCCTACGCAACTCCAAAGGCGTAAATTAGGTTACTACAGCCAAGACTTTCCACATTAACAATCCCTAGGCACCCTTAGTTTTTTAACACCTTATTCTCTAGGTAGGTATTATTCTTATAGCTTAAGAGCTAAACAAGATCGCCGCAATTCGCCTTAACCTAGCCCGCCGCGAGTTCATTATTCTCTACAATAATCTTATTACCTAGATAAGCCTAGACGTCTATATCAACAGCTATATATCCGAACAGTATGTTGCCCTTAAGGGACACTACAGTCAAGGCATTAGTAAGGCTACTATTATTAAGACCGTCCTAGTATAGGCTGTTAGTACTAAGACTAAGTAGGTTAACTCCTAGCTAAAAGATGCCAGTCTTACCTATTATGTTTATAAGGCATAAGGTATCGGCGCGATCCTCTTTATACTACATCTAAAGACTAAGTAGGTACGCTACAACTAGTCTTATTTACTTTAAGTAACAGGTTTTTCTTTTAGCTACTATACCCTCGTGTAATACGCTTTATCTATCTAGCAAGTAGTTAACATTATTAGCCTCTATAATAAGGGAATGTTCTGTTGCCTTGCCTCTGAGATTAAGAAGACTATTATTTTAAAGCTACTTAATAGTAGTCTTATCTACATCCTAAGCTTACTAAAACATACTATAATTAACAAGATGCTTATAGCTATAGGATTAAATAAAATTAAGGCTAAGGGCGAGGGTACCTTTAGTAATAAAAATAAAGATAAAGATAAGAATAACAATAATAATAATAATAAGAACAACGAGGACAAGGATAATAATAAAGATAACAATAAGGATAAGAATAGCGAGGATGAGGACAATAGCTATAGCATAGACATAAACATTTAAAGTCTAGTATCAAAACTCGGTCTAGGGGCTAGGATAAGTTAGGACTACAAGTTGTATTAGACTTAAAGAATCGTTAGCTAGCCTAAAAACAAAGATAGCCTATTAGATAAAGTATACACGCAGTTTATTAACCTATTATTTACATTCTTTTTACAGAATTCCAGGCAAGATATCTTAATATAGGGTAGACTAGATCTATTTAAAGGCTATGTAGTCTTAAAATAGATTATATATCCTACGTCAAGCATAATAATAGTCTTAAAAATAAAATAGGTTTTAAGGATAGATAGTTATAGAAACCTAGCATTACTAATGTTACCAAATCTACAGGAATACACAATCCTAGCATATTAACACTGTAAACGTTCTATTATCCACCAATCCCTACATTTCCCTATTAATCTATACATATTAGCTCTAATAACAGCTTAGTAGTAAGATCGTTACCGTCTAGGCTGTAGAAGTAGGTAATTTCCATCTTCTATCCTTTATTAACTAGCTAAACGACGTGTTTTACTAAGTACTTAGCTATCTACAAAGAGAAACCCTCGTCATGTTAATTAATAACGTATACAGCCTAGGCGACAGTTAGTTTATAGGCTTACTTCAGCTCTAGGCTAGATAATAGTTAAACTAGGTACTAGATGCGCTGTTTATATAGTTTAGTAGAATACCTACCTAGGCTTATTAAACAGAAGGAACATAATAGCGCCTACACCCTAGTATGCAACAAGTTAATATACAATCTTAGCATTATACAGCTAGTTACAAACCTTAATAGTGTTAACCTCTAAAGCCTAACCTAGTATTTTATACGCTGCAGCCTTGTAAGATAGCTTCTAACTAGTAGAAACCGCCTTTTAGCAGTTGTTTAGCTTATTATCTTTACTATACTCTAATAAATTAATAAGGTCTATATAGCTTTATTAAACCTTAATAAGCTATAAGTAGATAAAAATTATCCTAGTTAGCGTCCTCTGTTGTACGTAACGGGTATACGCAAGGCTGTTCGCTATTGCGCGTACTTAGCCTAGGAGAGTAGTATTACTAGAGATAGAAGTTACAGCTTCAAGTCCTTACTATTAATCGTTGGGCTTAATAATAGAAATAAAGTTCTTATAGTACGTCTCTAAGAAGACAAAATAGTATACATTAGAGATAGTAATATAGCTCTAGGGGGTTAGTCTTATAGGTATTACAAGCCCTAATTATATCCTAATAAATTCCTTGCTATAAAGACGTGCTACTACCTCCTAAGCAAGTAGCTATATCTTAGTCTTATTAAATAGTAAGCTAATACAGGCTGTTACGCTAATGCTATTACTCTACTAATAGCTAAGTATAGCCTCTAGGCTATCCTTAGCCCCTAGGTAGATATAGACCTCTTTTAGCTAACTATTATCTCTCTTCTGTAGGGATAGGTAAGTAGCTATTATGTTAGCGGCGCTAGCGACAGCTTGAACTACTATATAAGTCTTATTAAGGTTACACTTATTTATATACTTGTAGATTACTAATAAGATCTGTAAAGAACGATTAGTATCTAGTAAAGGCTCCCCTCCTAGAGTAATTATTTATACCTCTCTAAGTAGGCTTCTTATCTATTCTTCTCTGTTGTAGTACAGCGTTGGTTTTACTACGCAATTAATTAAAGTTATAGTCTTATTGGATACTATTCTATAGGTAAAACTAAATAAGAAAACAGCTTCTAGAAGCGTAGCACGTAATGTATAGGTAATATGTATATTAACGACAATACTTACGCTAGGTAAGTTTATTAATCTAATATTTATATAGGATGGAGCTTAACTTTTAATTCTTTTCTCTTAGGTGTATAAAAATAATATATGCATATTTAGTACAATATTATATCTTAATTTAACTCCCTTACTTTACAAATCCTATAACTAAATATATATACTACCTAACTAGGTAAGCAATCTACCTACGCAGCCGCCTTTAGCTATCTATACCTAGTTATTAATAAATAAACAGAGGTCTATATCTTTTTTTCTAACAAACAGGCATACGATGTTTTCCTACCTACACCTACACACACCTCCTACCTCGCTATCCTTAACCTATAAGTTAAAACCTAAGACTGCATTACATCCCTCCCCTATCTTTACACCTAGAGACGTCTTTAATTTCTCTCTATGCATAGCATTAAAAAAATAGAAACCAGAACTCTACTAAAACCGCAATTAAGATCACTAAGATGTCTACTTCTTTAAAGAAGAGTAACAAGGATCGCCTTACTATCTTAAGAGAGAAAAGAAAGAAGTTAGTCCTCTAGAAGAAGAGTAAGGATAATCTTATACAGTATTACAATTCACTTTACAAGTGTAGCTAATTACTAATACTAGAGGTTACATAGATAAAGCTTTATAATATGGTAAAGGGTCTATATACTATTAGTTTTGACTACAAGACTATCTATTACGCTGTTAGCATTAGTAAGTTAATTCTATTACCCTCCCTTATAATAATTATAAGTACTTCTACCTATACTTACTTACTATTAGCTATTACTACATCTAGCGTTAAAGATAGCAACTCTAATAATAATCTAAAGCCTACAGCCCCTACAACTCCTACGGGCAACTCAAAGAAGAGATCCTTAAGCGCTAGCAGCTAGAAGGGCCTAGGCGGCTACAAGATTATATTTATCTCTGCTACTAACAGTCAAACTTCTTCCATGGCGACTTTACTAGCTAGCAGTAGTAAGGCTATTCCCTCCACCGTTTTCACTGCAGTAGAGTATCTACTAACCTACTACGCAGAGCAGAAGCAGACTAAGGTATCCTTTTTAGAAAACAATAAGGAGGAGGATAACGTCTGCGTCACCACCCCCTAGACTTTAATCTATAGAATAAGAGAGCGTAGCTACTAGGGATTACTAATAAAGTTAGTCTAGGGAAAAAGGCCTTCATATAGTGGATAAAAAGGGCTAAGCTAATATATACAAATAAAAATATAGTTTTTATGTAACTAAAAGTAACAAGGCTTAATAGCGGCCTGCTGCAGGGTAGAAACTATATATTAATTTCAAGGGCATTTAGCCTTAAAAGTCATTACCAGCTAGTACTACTTAATCTATAGAATGCAGATCTCCTTATTAATATCTATACTATTTAAAAGCTAGTTAAAGACTAGCAGACAAGATAGTATAGATTACAATATAGAAGGCATAAAGTAATACTTTACGTTCTTAACAAAGGAGGGAAGAAAACAAAATTATAATGTTTGTTTTTTTTATTCCCTAACTAGTTAGCTAACCCTAACCTACATTTAAAGGCTATATATTATTAAAATAAGCGTAGGTGCTAAAGAACGTGTAGGCTAGCAAAGACACCCTACTTTTAATCTAACTAATACTAGGTACGTTACTTACCTACCTACCTCACTATCCTATCTTGCTTTCTAAGTTCGACAATACTTACCTAGAAAACTTCAAATTATTTAGGTATAGAAGACAACCAAGTCGACATCTTGTTCAACCGGGGATAAGCCTTACTAAAATAGACGACTAGAGCGTCACTACTACTAGGCAGTCTCTACTTACTATTATAGCATCTAGTAGCAAGTCCACCCTAGAGATAAATAAATCGTTGTAGAAGGTATAATAGACTAAAACCTAGGCCTAACTTTGCTAATTAGGTATAAGGCTGCTTTCAAACCTATAGTAGTTATAATTAAAGACTTAGGCGTTCTTAAGGGAGACGCGACACAATTCCTAACAAAAGGTACGCGCTAGTTGTAGAAGTCGTTACTTAACACCCGTAGCTAAGGACAAATATATTACTAATAGTTATTTACTATTATTACTAGTTATACCTAGTTAGCAATAACAACACTAAAGTTAGAGATAATAACAAGTTAGAGGGGGATAAGGAATACTTAGAGTTAATAGCATCTAACAAAGTAGGGACGTTAAAGATACCTAACTTACCTACCCTCCAAACGCTGCGCGTCAAGAGACTAACCAACTTTAAGCTAAGTATAAAGCGTAAGCTAAATAGACTTTATTCTCTACCTCACTTACTACATACTAACATTATTACAAAGATAAGATAGATACACTACACAGCATAGTAAAGCACTACAGGGAGTTAAATTAAGTAGAGGATACACTATTAGATATAGGACTAGATAGAAACAAAAAGCATGTCGACCTATAGGAACATTTTAAATGCGTTACATACTTAGTAAAGAGCGTATATAGTTATTAGGCAAGTAGTTTAGATATTATCTCTAGATAAATAAAAATAGTTGCATGTAAAGAATTAGACTGTAATTAAGCTAGCCACTTTAAAGGAGAAGAGAAGAAAGGGGAAAGAATTATTAGGCTTCTCTAGTTTAAAAGCGGGAAGCAAGGTACTATCTAACTAAGGGGATAAAGTACTATGTAGTAGGGGGAGGTAGCTAAGTATCCTTTTAAAAGACAGAACCTACTAATATATACACCTACACACTTCCTAATAAATAAATATATTATCTAGCATTACGTCCCTATAAACTAGAATACCTATTAGTGTTTAAGGTACGTACCTTAATAAACTTATATATAAGGCTATCTTCTAAACAAATACTAAATATCTATTAAGTCCTCCCTTATGCGCACTTACTATATTAAATTAAGTAATTACAACTAAGACGAATAATATAGTAGAAAGTTATATAGGTAGTAAGAAGAAGTTTGTTATATATTAATAAGGTATTTCCTAATATCTTTCTTTGTTTCTAATGTATAATAAGATATATAGAAACTTCTTTAGCTAATCTTTAAGATAATGCTTAAGGATGGAGTCCCTAAGAAGGAGACTGCAACCATTACTACCAAGGGTAGGTACTAGCAACTATACAAGACTTTAGTATTAACCTAAATTAATAGTACTAAAGAGCGCTATAGGAAATAACGTCCCCTAGGTAACTAATAATAAAGACAATACTAGCGCAACTAGTAATAAGCTGCCGAACTACCTCTTTGTAGACACTCCTACCTATCTCTATATAAAGCGAAAGGGAATAGCTAGTAGTAGCCTATCTAAGTCGCCTAAGAAGCTTAGTTCTACCCCTACTAAAGGTTTGTTACTCTTAACTAGAAACTAATTATCCTTTCTTTTGCAAATAGGGGCTAATAAGTTCTTACTAGTAGGAGGAGCTAAAGGCTATAAGAAATAGTAGGTCGACTAAGGTGTAGTTATAGGGTAGGGAAAGACTTTATGTTACTACTTAGAACCATACCCTTCCTAGTTTCTTTTAAGTAGGCGCTAGAAAGGGATACTATAGGGGGAAGTAGCTAATAGAAATTACTATCTGCGCATTTAATTAATTATTACTCTATATATTAACTTATCTACTTTACTTGTTTTGTAAGTAGATCTAGCTAACCTAAAAACTAGTATAGGATACTAGTAAACTAAGAGGTTGTGTAATACATACTGCTGTAAAGAAGGTTCTTAGATTATAATAATATGTAGTAGTCTAACCCTAATGCAAGATCGCGTACTGTACGCAGCTATTTACATACTTATTAGCCCGTCCTAGTTAGCTATACGCTATAATTAGGTGTAATAATATAGTAGATACGCCTTAAGAGTTGTTAGAACTATCTATGTTGTAAATACTCCCTGATATAAAACGTTAGATCTAGTGTTAAACCCTTAGCTAAGTCCCTATTCTAATTTGTAAGGGAACGTCTTATACCTACTAGCTCCTAAAGGATAGGTTCTAAACATCAATAAGGTAGAAGCCTCCTTAGGTTCTTTTAATATTCCAAGACCATGTAGTCTTAAAATATTAAGACAAGTTAGGTCCTTTAATATCTTAAGACTATATAGTCTTAAAATTAGGTAATAGCGTACTTAGTATGTCTCTATTAACAGCATGTAGTGGTGCAGCTCCAGCTCTACTTAACCTTAGCCATTAAACTACTAACTTAACTTTACCCTCGCCTAAGCTATTTAATCTTCCTCCTTACTCTTCTTTTCCTATCTATACTATTACCCTAATCTAACCTTAAAATATTACTATTTACACTGCAACTAAGCCCTATTACGAGGTTGCTTACGTCTATATCCTCTCCTCTACCTATACCTTTTTTACTTACCTCTACAACTCTCTAGATATTTAGTATTACACAGCGTTTTTTGTAGCTATAAAAACTTTAGTACTATTTTAACTACACTGTTATACAGTCAACCTCCACACATTCTCATATAATAATCTTACCAATTTGCGTAGTACTTATAATACAGGGTTATAGATATATTCTCCCTACCGCCTGTTGAGGAGGGACTTCACAGGGTAAGCGCAGGCCTGTTACACAAAAAGCAACCTAAACTAACTAGCAAATACAACTAGCTTAAGACTATTACACAAGAACTATAGTAAGCATACCCTAACTTAAATATAAGGGCGTTAATATTATACTACGTTAACACACTTTTCAAAGAGGTAGCGCCGCGTTAGGCTAGAAGAGAGTCCCTATCTAAGAAGCCAGCCCTAAAAAGAAAAGTTATAGGCAGTATACAAGGGTCCAACGCAAACAAGAATGCATTATAGGACAGCATTTTTACTCATAAGGACAACTCCCTACTAGTCAGCCCAGGCTTAGCTTTAGTCCCTCTTAGGGCTAGACTTTAAATCGCAATCACTTAACAGCCTAAGAGGAGGAGATTAACTAGTCAGACACAGCCTAACGCAGATAATATAGATAACTTAGAAGATAGCTTACTAGAATGCAGCCCTAGCTAAGATTCTAACAGCCAAATTAATAAAGATATAGAAACTTCGCTCTACACCTAGGCAGGCACTACTATCTTAGCTAACTCTAAGGTAAGAGACGTTAGTAGCATTAATACAGTCTTATATAAGTCTATTTATAGTAAGAGCTTAAGATCTATAATAACTAAGTTCTACAACACAGTTTTAGCTTAAGAATTTACTATTACAAAGCAAGGGAAGACCGTAACAACTAGTTTTACAAGGAAGTAGGCCTTTAACATTATAAATCTATTCTTCTTACACTTTACCTACAACCTCTAAGACTATCTTATAGATATATCTAGACCTACACCATTCAACAGCCAAAACTGTATAGTAGAGTTCAAACCTTTCATTAAGTAATCTCTTCCTTCTAATCTACTTTAGATAGGTAAATATCTTAGAAAAGTCCTTATAGGCTACTTTTACAGTTCTTTTAAAGATACTAGGAACTAATTTACTGTTTACTAGTTTAAGAAGACCTAGCATAATCTATGGGATAAATTAAAAAAGGAAGACATAAGTAACATTAAAATTAGGTAATCTATTAACAAGTAGCGTGTTTGCTTTAGCCTCCTAGTTACAGTTCGAGGACTCAACTACATCACTAAAGCGCGTTAGGTAATAGAGGCGTGCTTCTAGATAAGCCTAAATAAATTCTCCAACATCCTCCGCAACGCAGAAATCCTCTTACCTCTTTTTACGCGCTAGGGAAACGGCTTACTATGTCTCTTCACTAGCAGTAGGGGTTTATACGTTAATATCTACCTACCTTAGTATATATCTTATACTAACAGTTCTATTGCAGTTACTAAGGACTAATACCTTATACCTTAACCCTAGGCCTATGCCTAGACGTTCTTAAATCTATAGACGATGGTATGCTTAGCTACATCTGTTACCTTATACGGAAGGTTTTGTAGGTATTAGATTATAACCGTTGGTAGGGAATACATTATACGTACCCTATTATGTAGGGTAGAAAGGAGTTTAAGGAAAACAAGACTATAGACTTGAAACTATCTAAAGGGTTTAGAAAGCTGTAGTAAGAACTAAAGTAGATTACTAGTATAAGTATGTTAGAGGAGGGTATAGATGTTAAGGAAATAAGACGTATACCTAGTAATACTAAGTAAGTAGGATAAGATAGAACGCTTTCTAGGAGAAGAGAGTCTAAGAGAGTTAATTAAAGTCTTATCCCTAGTATGTAGCTTAGTATAGCTTTTCTAGCTGTTAGTATAGAGAGGTTAGTAATCTATAAAAGTTTGTAGTATTAGTCTACATAATATTTATCTATCTTACAGATTAATAGCCCGACTAAGTATTAAGAAGCCCTTAGCAAGTAGTAAAATACAAGTCCTACATTCCTACCTAGGGCAACCCAACCCTTTAAGAAGGTCTTGCAGTCCTTAGCTGCATAAGTTCAAGCCTTTGTTGTCTTAGGGAGCTATACTAAGTACATTAAGAGGCTAGCTAGAAATTACCAACTCCACCTACATTATAAATATCTACTGTTATCCTAGAGCATCTCTGTTTCCTACGTCCTTGTATTATTAAACTCCGATCTCCACCACCCACTTCCTAATCCTTTGCGTATTTCAAAGGAAAAGGGGAGCTAGAAACTAAGCACAACAACAAAAACCTAGCTATCTACATTAATCGAGACAAACTGCAATCATGTACTATAACAGTAAGAACTCTACTACAAACAAGGTAGCGTTTATAAAGAGTATCTTTAAGTATCTCTATAAGAACTTAAAGTAGAAGGATTAGCTAGAGACCCTAAAGATTATACTTACTATAAGTTTCCTAAGATTACGCATAACGCTAAGGAATACTAAGGTATCTAACTTAAATTAGTATAGGCTAAGCTTACTAAGGTCTTTCGCCGCGCTACTACTAATAGCATTACTAATTATAAAGCTTAGGAGATTATAAATAATAGTAAGCTATTAGTAAGGGTAACTTAGTAACCTAAGCTACTATAGATAATACAGCGTTTAATAAGGGCTATACTAATAATATTAAAACTATTATCTTAGAGTTAAATAATAAAAAGATAACTATTTGTAAGTTAGATAACGAGGAGTCTAAGCCCTAGAGTAAGACTTATTCTATTAAGAAGGTCTCTTAAGTTTAGGGAGATAAGAAGGTTACTAAGCTAACCTTCTAGTCTCCCTATAAGACTCCTACTAAGGCTATAAAGAACATAGTAATTAAGTCTCTAGGGAAGTCGCCTAAGCGTAGGTTATGCTTTTATAATTTACTCCACCTAGTAATACTAATATATTCCCTTTCCTAGGTCCTGGCGGTCTAGAGAAGGAGGTATCCCCTAAAAAGCGTTGTATCCTAATCTAGGAGGTATTACAAGTCAATGTTAGTTATATTAGTATATAGAACTTAGGATTATGTTAGAGTAGACATTCTTAGTCTACAATACAAAGCAATTAACATAATCTTTTGCATAGACGCCGCTGTAACTAGCACCTTTGAGATAGAAATTAATAACTCAGATATACCGTAAGTAACTTAAATCTATTGCTTAGTACTAGTACTTAATTATATATAATAGTCTTAAGACTACTAGATTTAACGGGATTAGAATTAACTACTTAAAGCTAAAAACTAGTCTTTTCTATACCTTACAAGATATTTCATAACTATATAGTCTTAAAATTAAGTAATAACGTGCCTAGTATATCCCCCCTGCTAACAGCATGTAACGGTGTAGATCTAGGTCTACTTAAGCTTTAACCTCCTAGGCCTCCTATATCTCTCCTACTTTTTTAATCCTTCCTCTTCCTTTTCTCTTAAATATTATTTTTTTCCAAATAAATCTAAACTACTACGATTTACTTTAACCCTTAGCCTTACTACAAGTTACATCCTATTCTATAAGGTTATAAGCATCCTTTATCCTATCTTTCTCTTCCCTTATCCCTATATCTCTATTAACATTACATTACCCTTTATAGCTAAGTTACCTTTTTCTATTCTATCTCTTTAACCCTGTAATTAACCTATACGCATCCTTACGTAGATTTTACGTTAATCTACGTAGTACTTACGACTTAGGGTTATAGATATAACATCCCTATTGCGTAAGAGTATAGGGGGCTCTAAGACAGGAGACTTATTTATTAAATATAGATTAGATAAGGTAAGCATAGTACTAGTGCCTTAAGCAGCGCGTTAAACTAACTAGTAATTATTACTAGCTTAAGAAGCTTGCGCAACAGCTGCAGCAGGCGCACCCTAATAAGGACGTTAAGGTCATAATCTCGCGCTAGATTAGCGTATCTTTAACAGGGACTACCTAGAACCTAACTATTAGGCGTATAACTAGAGTAGAAGGGTAGTCTATTAAGATAGTATAACGTTAGGCAAACTTAGGTATTAGTCTAGGTATCAACGCATCTAATAACGAATTATAGGAAGGGTTTATTAAAGACAAAGGTAATAGCTAAAGCAACAACTAAAAGTCTACTCCTAATCCTCCTAGGAAGAAACTTTAAACTACCGTCATCTAGAAAATTAAAAGAAAGAGTATAGGTAACCTAAAATCTAAGTAGAAACGCTCTAGATGTAGTCTAACAAATAAAGAAAACCTAGACAGCCCTAACCTTAATAATAACTTAGTAGAACTTAAGCGTAATAGCGCCTCTAATAATACTACAGATTTACAGGATTACAGTCCTAAGGAAGACTTTGCTAATAAGTTGATTTGTAGTAGTAGGGGTTCTTTTCTAGCTAGGGCTACTAGAGGAAACATCTAACACCTTATTACCGTTTCATTTTGTTCCGCAAACAGCAAGAGCTTAACTAACATAATAGCTAATTTCTACTATACAGCTTTAACAAAAGAGTTCACAATCACTAAACAAGGCGCAAGGGTTAAGATTAATCGTATAGAAAGGCAAGCATTTAATATAATAAAGGTCTTCTTTTATTACTATACTTATAATCTCTATAGGTTTCTTTTAAAAAACATCCTAACCTACTACAACAATTACAGCATAAGATACTCTTACTAATAACCTAGACCTCCCTCCCTAGCTGTTAGAGATAGGTAAGCTACTAAGTATAATCCTTTAAAATTAGCACAGTATAGCTTCTACATTAGTTAAGGCTAGGAACTAGATTTACTAGTTTAGTTGTAGATAGCACTGCATGCAAGATTCTTTGGATAGGGAAAATAAAGAGGAAGATACTAAAGACTTTATTAACTAGTAGTATACTTCTCTTAGTCTCCTAGTTATAGGTTAAGGACTTAACTACATTACTAAAGCGCGTTAGGTAATAGAATACTACTTTTTAAATCTCTACTGTTAACTTTAATAACCTACTCCGCGACGTAGAAATCCTAATTCCTATCATTAATTAATAGGGACAAGGCTTACTAGGTTTCTTTATAGGTATTAAGGGCTTATGTATTACTTAAATTTATTAACCTCCCGCGTTTTAATACTTATACTTACTATTTAATTATAGTAACTAAAGGCTAATCCTATATATATTAATACGTAAGTAGTACCTAGATATTCTTAAGTTAGTTAATAATAGGATGTTAAAGCATATTAGCAAAGTTATAAAGAAGATTATAGATAAAAGTCTTAAAAACAATTGTAAGAAAAACGCCGGCTAGATTACGTAGGCCGGCGAGGATCTCTAACTAAACTAGAAAGGCAACTAGGAACTCTTAGACGCATTTAGCGTTGAATAGGAAAACCCCTAGCAGGACAATAGTATAAGTATTAGAGACAAGGATGCATAGGAAGTAGGAGATACACTAAGTAAAGCTAACTAAACTAGATAGGGGGTAAGGTTTCTAAGACCAGAGGGGTAGGAAGCTTATATTTATAGTAATTTCTTATAGCGTTTTACGTATTACTATAGACAGATAGTAGGGTTAAGTAATAGCATATCTAGTTTACTATCTTTTAATTCTAGTGGTTAAAAAAAATTATAAAAGAGGGAGAACGCTAAGTAGTAAATAAAAGTAACTTTAAAACTATATAGTCTTAAAATTAGGATTGTAAGTCGACATAGCCCTATAAATTACATATACATACCTCTCTAATCCCTTCTACTTATATAAAGAAGAAGCCCTTACAGTAAATAGTATATAATAGCTTATCTTATTTATTAGCTATTATTTCTATAGCTAAAAATCTTAGCTAGATAAACAAACGTCTTAGTCTATCTTAACCTTAATTCTTATATTCTCTATCTTACCTTAACTATGATAGCAACGCTGTGTAGTAGGACCCTAAGGATATTAATATGTTATCCCTGTTAAGCAAGAATGTAGGGACCTCTAATATAAGTCTGTTATCTATTAAAAATAGGCTGGATAAGGTAAGCGTAGGACTGGTGCTGTAAGTAGCGTATTGAACTAACTAGTAACTATTACTAGCTTGAGAAGCTTGCGCTACAGCTGCAGCAGGTGCACCCTAAGAAGGACGTTAAGGCAATAATCTCGCGCCAGCTCAGCATATCTTTGACTAGGACCACCTAGAGCCCAACTATTAGGCGTATAACTAGAGTAGAATAGTAGTCTGCCAAGACAACACATCAACAGGTAAACCTGGGCACTAGCATAGTAGACAAGGGCGAGAAAAGGAAAACAATTATCTTTATTAATTACTACACTAGCCTGCAACCTACTACTACTACCGCCTATAATCCGCTTAGATAAGTTACTAGAAGCATTACGCAAAGTTTAATAAGAGATAGACTATAGGTAGGGACTATTAATTACAAGGGAGAGAATTAAACTAATAGCCTACTATCCTCTCCTAGTGCTTGTAGACATCTAGATTAGAGTAATATCTCTTAATAGGTAAAAAAAAAGTTCCCTATCCTACTAAGTAATCTGTTGCAAGGCTAGAAATAACATAGAAAGGTTTTAGGTAATGTAGTAGATCTAGATAGCCTTAGTACTAGTAGAGAGTTAGTAGAAAGCAAACCTAATAAGGGCTCTAATAAGGGCTTTAATAAGCCGCAGGATTTAAGCTATAAAGAAGGCATAGGCAACTCCTATAATAAAAGTAAAAGCTCTACCTTAGCTAAGGCTGCTATAAGAGACGTCTAGAGCATTATTAGCTTTTTATACCATTCCGTAAATAGTATAACCCTAAGGGATATAGTAGTCTACTTCTACAAGTCTGCCCTAGCGTATCAATTCATAGCTACAAAGAGCAAGAAGAATGCTTAGGTTACATTTATAAAGAAGTAAGCTTATAACATTATAAAGCTCTTCTTCCAGTATCTTCCCTACAATATATAAGACTTTCTCTTTAAGCTACATAGAGATAACACTACTAAGGCAGCACAGGACAATATTACCTACAATCTAGATTTCTTACTCAAATTACATACAATAGGTAAGCTACTTAAGACTATTCTATAAAGTTCTAACCAGTCAGCTACTACAAAACTTAGAGCTAGGTACTAGGTTTATAGGTTTAGCTACAAGTAGAGGCTATTACAAGATGTAGCAGATAGAAAAGATCGAGATTAAAACATTAGGGAATTTATTAATAATAAATATACTTCTCTTAGGCTCCTAGTTTTAGGCTGCAGGTTGAACTACATTACTAAAGCGCGACAAGTAATAAAGAGTCATTTTAAAATTAGCTTAACTAATTTTAGTAACCTAATCTACGACGTAGAAATTTTAAAACCTTTTATCTAGCGCTAGCAAGTAGGTTCCCTAAGTCTCTTTACTAGTACTTAAGGCTTATATATTAACTTTAACTTAACTGTTTTGCTTTACTAAATATGCTAACTGTTTTAAGATAGTTACTAGGTACTTATACTATATGTATCCTACCTTAACTAATGTCTTAAAATCCTTAAGGGTGTTAATAATAGCATGTTTAGGTATGTAACTAGCCTTAGTATACTGATTGTAAATAGCCTCTTAGCTATAGATAAAAAGGCTAAGAGACTCTTGCTTGCGTAGGGTAGCAAGCTACTACTAGGGCCGGATAAGACAAATCCTAAGTAGAAGCTCTTAGACGCGTTTAGTAAATAGTAGAAGAACCCTATATAGAGTAGTAGATGTATAGAGTACGCGTATTAAGTTAAAGCACCTACATTTCGGCTACCCCTACATTTCAGCTACCTAAAAATACCTTATTTCCCCTTAACACCATAACTACCCTCTAACTTTAAATAATAACAATATTTACAGATTTTATCGAACTGGCTTTATTTTTTATACATACCTTTGTCTATACCTAATAGTTGAATATACTGAAGATGAGATTAATTAGGCTGTTGAAGCTATTAGCAACGGTATGAGCCTAAGGAAGGTAGCACATGAGTATGGGATCCCTAGGAT
>PUHP01000855.1:376-18316 GCA_006783085.1 Colletotrichum shisoi | reverse complement strand
ATATATATATATATTTAAAGATATACTATTTATACTTAACTAAGTTAGCTTATACTACTAAAATAGTATATATATATATTTTAAAATATACTATTTATACTTAACTTAGTTAGCTTATATAATACTACTAAAATAGTATTTATATATTTTAAGTTATATTATTTACACTTAACTTAGTTAGCTTATATTATTTAAATAGTATTTATATATCTTAAGTTGTACTATTTATACTTAATTTTATTAGTTTATACTACTAAAATAGTATTTATATATTTTATATTATACTATTTATATTTAAATTATTTAGGTTATATTAGCTTAATAATTTAACTTATAATTTAGTATTTATTTATAATTTTTTAAATATATATTAATTTATATATATTTTATAAATATTTTATATTATTTTTACATTATTTCAATTTATTTTTATTTATTTTTATGTACTAATTAGTATACTAATACTTACTTAAGTATACTAATACTTATTACCTTAATACTAATACTTACTAATACTAGGCCTAGTATCTAAAACCTAGTACTAATACTAGACTTACTTAAGTTTAGTATTAGTATACTAAATACTACTAGTATTTTTTACAACCCTGGGTATTCGACATTGCTGTCAAGGTTTGAGCGGCAAGCGGATATTTCTGGTGATGTTTGACTGTTGTGACCCACCCGCACAACAGTTGTGCGCCTACTAGACCCGATCCGCGCTAGCCTCTCCAGTATCTGCCGTAATGGATGACATAAGCTTGCTAGTCAATCCATCACTAAATCCAAGGTAGTCAACTGACAATATCTCCAGTACGGATACACAGCCAAAATGTTTCCGACCCTTAAGCCTGAAAACCTCCACCTTCAAGTGATCAGCGGGCCAACAACCACGCCCGAGTTCCTTACTATCAGCAAGGGGACAGCTCCAATGCTGACTTTGTGACACGGCCAACTGCGCCGCGGACTACCAACCGGTTATCGCACTTCCGCTTCGACTTACCACACCACATACGGCCAGCCAAAGTTCAAGAGCCACCCTGACTTGACAATTTAATACGAGTTCCCGGCGCACTACTCGGTTGTCGAAATGTCGGAATTTAGTCGTCTGTCCGATCACCGGAATAGGCAGCTGTCGCACCGCCGGTCCCGTTTGCAACCAGTAAGCGGGATACATGTGATTGACCATGCGAATAATAATAAAAAGCTGCCCAAGACAGCGAGTGGCAGGCTCTCTCGATTTACAGCAACAGATACTGATCCATCCCCCTGATGTCGACCTCAAATCTCAGGTCCGTTGCTACCACCAGCTCGCTAAACCTCGCCAAAACTGGCCATGGGCGTTCGGAACCGCAGCAAGGGCCCCGATGGTGTCGAGCCTGTAGGAAAGATATGCATTATGATTGACTGTCTGGACACAACATGTAACTTCCTGGACGATGCTGGTGCGTTATTGGTTCTGTCGGATCACAGCTCCTCCCCGACCCAGTACCTTGCCCAAAGTAAGTATTCTGTGTGCACGTCATGGCCCGAATCGGACTCTGGGTTTGTAGGTATCAGTTTCGCTAGCTGTGATTACTGTCACGGTGCCCCCTCCTGACGGGGAACCGGTGTCAGGGACCAAAAGGCATGGCACACCGGAGGCGACCAACCAGGGCCGTTCGTTAGGTGGCGGGCGGTCCGACGGGAAAAGGTGCAGGCATTTCTTCATGTTCGTGTCTTGTCTGACAGTGGTGTGTAAGAAGAACAGACTTGGTACGGCAGCGTGGTGGAGGAAAACTTGGGAATTCCGTAGCAGGCCATTCATTGTTCCGAGATGTGGTTTCTAGCCCAGTGCGGCGTAGCACTGCCGCGTTGAAGTTAGATGCTATGTAGCTAGCTGCTCGCTTCAACAGCACCATTTGCGAAGACGGGATTAAGCTAGCAATAGACATGGTCTCAGCAAGCCTCATGCTATCCGGCGAATAAAGCATCGGGTATGCGTCTAAAGCCGGTCGGGCTGTGTGGCTCGTTCGTCGTATTGCTGTTCTCAGATGCATCGTTGATCTTAAGAACCCCCTCGATCTTCCTCGGCGAGGAGGGAATGGGAGCTCGCATTCAACAGAAAACCCCCTTCTTCTTCGTCATGGAATGCGCCATCCTGTTTGCGCGTGGTCTCACTCTTGTTGAGAAGGAACAGCCTGACACTGCAAAGAATGCGTGAAAGAGTGTGGGGGGAGATCTTCATATCTACGAAGGCACACTACTTCCTTGCGCGGGAAGACACGGACAGGCTTCATGTAAAAAGCCTGCGACGCCGCTGTGGATTTCGGCCTGTTTGGACCCTCTTCTATTTGCATCGGCCCTGGGTTGGAAAGTACAATGGCAATAAATACCTCGTCACAATTTCCGTCATTTACATGACAACAAGTGCATTTTCAAAAGGTGTTATGGCTTGGTTTTGATGGCCCTGAAAAGCGATTCGAGGTCGTCACAGCTGCAGAGACGGTATTTGCGCGTTGTTCCTCGTTCGGGAGGTTTGAACCCTTTCCATGTACAACGCTGTGGTCCGGACGTGAAAGGCTGGGGAAGTCCTAATAGCTTCATCCTCCCCGGCCATAGATGGTTCAAGTGTCTCAAAGGTCAAGCCAGCGCCAATACTGTAATGATTAACTCTTGTGAAGGCGAAAAGTACAGCAGGCCTGAGAATAAACAAAGCCCAACTGAACTCGTCCATACGCCCACCATCACGAGAGGCGAACCTCCCTCAGTCAATACTACACCGTTGGTTGTTGTTTTTCAGTTTGCAGAAGTTGTTGATACAAGCTTTGTTGAGGACTTGACATTGGCAGGCTGCGGGTTTGAGCTATTGGGACGGACGCTGACATTAGATACCGTGCGGTGCCCGGCCCCGGTTCTGGCCCCACCCAGTCCGGAATGTCCACGGCCACGGAAGCAAACCTCTATGATCTTGGCGAGGCCCTTGCCAGGAACTTATGTCTTCCATCGACCCTAGAAGTATCTCGACTATTGCAGTCTCTGGGTGAGGTTTGTTCTATTCCAGAAGTCTGGTGGCGTGTAAACCAACGGGAACAACCCTACAACACCAAAAAGATTCCGTATCATGGCATATTGCATTTCATTTGAATTCTCGCCCCGTTCCTCGTTTCTACGTAGACCAAAAATCCCAGTTTGAAGACGATATAGACAAGTTCTTTTTCTAGAAACAGCCAGCCCTTCAAGGACCTCAACCCTGGCCACTTGAATTTCCCACCTCACAGCGACTGTTCTGGTCCTGGGATGCCGGAAGTGATTACTGGGTCGCCTGGCAGGACCATTCCCATCCCTCCGATTTTGTGAAAAGGGCGGTTTTGTACCAAGTTCGCGTTGAGAGCCGCGTATGATTCTGCTGTGGTATTCGTGCCCAAGAGCAGGGTTGGAGAAACTGCAAATATGCCAAACTTGAATTGGAGATCAAAGATGTCAGCAAGTAGCAAGATCAATATACTTCCCATGCGGGCAACTGACAATTCTCGGTCGAAACTGCCAAGTCTTGTTCATTCCTGGCCCAAAGCTTGTGGCTGTGTGGTCTTGCTTCAGCACAGGCTCGACACAGAAACTTGAAGATGGCTGCGACGTCCAAGATCTGGCTAGCGTGGCTCTCTGTTGTCCATGTCGCTCCCGTATGCGGTACGGCCACTATACTGACGCGTGCCATGCTTGTTGTCGTTCCGGGCGTAAATGGCGGGAAATGGCAAGTTGTTACTCTGATATCTTCATCGTGACATCTACCTGTTTCTGTAGTGTCCTGCATGCCCCTCATGCTGCCATTCAAGAGAATGATCCGGAAGAGCAGCCCTGGAAACAACCCCCTGTATCTCCCTTAAGCCCTCTTCTCCCAAGATATTCGCGACATCCCAATCGTGAAACAAATTTTCGTGCTGATGACTCTCATACGGCCAACAAGGCTCGAGATAACTGTGCGCGTACTCCGAAGAGCCCGCAATGGACGAGAGGCTGCTGGCTTGGATGGCAGAACTCGAGCTGGCCGCATCTGCGTCCATAGCAGAGCCGTGATGCTGCGATATGCTGCCGGAGCTCGTCACGCCGAGCGGATCGCCTTCGGCAGAGTGAGCCACTTCTGCGGCCGCTGGTGGTGAAACAGCCCCCTCGCGCGCCCACTCGTCAGAGATGGCCGCCAGACCCTCGCCAAGGATCTGCCGTTGAAAAGTCCCAAGATCCTGGTTGGTAGGGGGGTTCCAGCTGATGGCGCCGCTGGCTGTCAGGACGTGACGAAGGATGTCGAGTCCGCGGGTCGTCACAAACTCCTGGTACGCCATGGCGCTCGCCATGAGCCTGGCGTCAATGTAGGCTGAGTTCGGCCGGGGGTGGTCCGGGAAGAGGATGTCGAAGATGCCGTACCACTGTTGTTCCTCTGTTTGCTGCCTCGGTGCCCTCTTGCTGAGCTCACCTTGCTGTTTCTGGCTGATGCCAACGGGACGTGGATGGGTTCCCCTCTCGCAAGCCATCTCATTTGTGTGGTTGTCCCTCTTCGTCTCGTCCAAGAAGTTCTTGTAGCAGATGGGACAGTAGATGGGCATGTAATGCCTCCTCTTCAAGTGCTGTTTGACGTCACGGATCCGGCTCAGCCTCTTCCCACAACAGCTCCCGTTGAGCCGGCGGTCCTTTTTATAGAACGGACAAGCCAGAGTCATGTTGGCCTCGTCGGTTCGTTGCCGTTTCCGGGCCCAAGCATTTTCGATCTCATCGTCATCGGCGTCGTCGCCGTTCTTATCCTGCCCCACGCCTCGACCGGGCTGGTCTCTGCCTCGTTTCTTCGGCTGCCCGCTCTCGCGCGGGATAATGGCTCCTGAAGTTCCACGGGCCGCCCCGGGGCTCCGCTCATTCCAGGCATGAAAATTGTGGAGGGTCACACGCAGGACAAGATGCTTGATACTAGACAGAACCGGATGGCCCGAATCCTTTGGCGGTTCGTCCAGGGTGTCCGCCACCCATGTCCGTGCGGATTCCGTCGTCCCCGACGCTGAGTCGTAGGCCCATTCCGAGTCCTCTAGGGACTCTTTACTCAGGGATGGCAGGCGTAGACCATGGCGTTCGCTGTCCGGTCCGGCTGCACGGCTCCACTCTCTGTCCTGTGCATGTCCCGCCGCAGCGGACCGGAACACGCTTGGCAGTGAGTTCGAGGAGTCACCCGTCGCAGAGCACGGCTCGGCAGGCCTTCCTTCTGGCAAGGTAGGCTCGTGGAGGCGGGAATCTTGATGAGCGACTGCCTTACTGTTTTCGTCAACTCTTGAGTATGAGGATGCCTGACCTACCAATAACTCGGGCTTTTCTGGAAGGAGTTTGCTCATATCCTGGGCGAGAATTCCTTGTGTTAACGAATCAACGACATCTTGGCGATTGGCTAGCTTAAGGTCCTCCTTGCGAACCAAAAACCCTTCGACAGTAACCTTGGCGAGAGATTCCTTGATAGGGACGGTGTCACGGTGTTCGGCTCTAGTACGAAGTTAGCAAAGAGCGACGTCTTTCCTTTCCATCCATTACGCACCGTATATATCTGTCCAGCTGCAACCAAAGAGGCGAGATGATCGAGATCGTCGCCTTCTGTAGGAACAAGGGGTCTCGTCGGTCAAGCTCAACGATGTCGCCGCTCTTCCCAACCCTGAATTGCTGGTGAATACATGCCCTAACTGCATCTTCGAACGGCTCCCCAAACCTATGCCGGATCGTCTGAGAGGCAAGAAGCTGCTTGGCCGCGACGAAATCAAGAACATCGACGTCGAGGTCGTCGTCACAGCCAGTTCGGGGGTCAAAGTGGTCCTTGCCAGCGCCATCGCGCCGTATCTCGGAAATACTATGGCCGAACGCCAGCTCCAACAGGCAGAGCCCGAGCCTACCGAGGGCAGGCCCTCGGGACAGGATGGACCACACTGTCGACGACGGCGGTCGAGGATTGATTGGTGCACTGGAAGAGCCGAACCGCTGACGAAAGAGAAGCGGCCTCCCAATAAACGGCTCATATGAGGTCATTGGGTCGGCAGCGATGGCCCAGCTGTCCCATGTCCACGAGTCATCGATCCACGGGGTTGGTGACAGGTGAACGACGGCAAGGCTGAGTTGCAAAGCCAGCTCGATGCGGCGTTTCCAATCGAGGTCGGCACCCTGCAGATGCATCCAGTCTTGCAAGGGCGAGATTGACGCGATGTCCTGCTCGGAAGCCAGGGAGTTGAATGAGCATGCCGAGTCCTGGTTCGGTGACTCTGTGCTGGGCTGGACAAAGAATTTGAGCGGCCGGGCATGGTTTGCCTTCATCGCCTGTCCCGACAAGAGACCCTCAGCGATCCCTGGGCATTCGAGATAAACGATGTGAGGGTCATAGCAGTGGCATGTGAAGTCTCTCTTGATTGTATCAAAGGCGACTGACGCGCTCCGTGAGACACCATCGAGGACGTCTATAACACCAGTTGCGTTCGGCGGTTGGGACGCACATGAGAGTAGAGTGTGACCGAATGACAGTCGAGAAGCCAAAAGTTCGTTTGTGTCGGAAACGAAATCCAGCCGTTTCTGGAGCCGCGTCCTGGGATTTTTGAGGGGCCCTCTGGCCGACCTTGAAGCCTTCCCTCTGATCTTTTCCAGTACCCCCTACATTCGAGTCAGCATGTGAGAAAACGGGGGCATTGTCTAAGCAGCAGTTGAGCAGTCGACAGCATGCATCTTTTTACCTTTGCTCGACCGGCACTGACAAGCTCGGTTTTGAGAACTTGAAGCTGTTCAGTCAGAGTTTGGAGATCGTGAAGCACCTGGGCGGCAGTTTCTCCGCCGAGCTCGTTCTCCAGGCACGGCGACCAGGCGTTGTCGCCGTGGGAGGAGGAGGCCGACGATGGAGAGAAGAGCAGAATCCGCTGTGCGGTCTGATCGAACAGTGTCCTTTCGTTGGCAATGCCCCGCGCCAGTCCTCGAGACTCACGATCAGGCTCTACAATCTTATACTTCTCGGCAGCCTCGGTGACTTGAGGAAACACGGCCAACACAGCGCGGACGGGGTCAAGATCTGACATGTCAATTAGTTCAATCTACGAGCGAGACAACGTCCAAGGATACGTCGGTCGTCGTCATTGAAGTTGTGGATCTGGAAAGGCGGATGGAATGAGGAAGGTGGCGGATGCGCAAAGGGCGCAGGAGAAGAAGTAGAGAGTTGGGAGGCTCGGTGAGCATCGACGAGGCCATGACGACGACTTGCCACAGGTTGTTGGATCACGTCAAGCTGGGCATGATTGGAGAGGATGCGAGATGTGCCCACCAGAAACAGGGCTATGGCGACGACACCCTCAGCTGGGCCAACGGCCTGCAGGTAACTTGACCAAACTTGACCGTAGGAAAAGGTTTGGCGAGCGCCTGCTGAAGTAGATTAAACGCTCTCTCCAAATCAAGCTGGGTGCGTGGAAGAATGGGTTAGCATTGTGGGATTAGCGACTTGAGTTGAGTATTGCTACCTGGGTAGTAGTAAGCTTAGCTACCTATCTTACCATGGATGGGTAGTTTAGATACCTAGTTGAGCCCTTGTCAACCCCGCTGCTGATCCGACCTTCAGACTCGGAAACTGCTTCACCTCCCATTTCATCTCACCATCACACCCTCAAATGCATCATCTCCCGCTCAAGCGCTTACGGCTTGCGTTACGCTAGCACAAGGCGTGATGCCAGACCATCCGTTTACTGGTCGAAAATGCCAGTGTTGGCGTCAGGCTGTCAGATGACCGCCTCTATCTCACACCCTTTTCGGTCCGCTCTGCCAAATACAGGCCAGCAATGATGCGGCTCATGAGGCCGGCGCGGGGGTCTTGATCGGCGATTCGGGCTCGCTGGATTACCACTATCTACTGCCGTTGGGGAGTCGCATCCGCATCTTTGCCAGGCTCTGGAAGACTTTGACTGCACCAGGTCTTTCCGCTCTACTCTGCAGCATTTTGGAAGACAATCCACCCACGTCCGGCCTGGGCGCCAAACCGAGAACCATGAACATGCCCGCCGCCACAGACGACGACAGCAAGGCTCAAAGGCAACGCAGGAACCGGGCTCTCCGAGAGAGGGGTCCCATCGCCGCCGAATCTGAAGACTGTCAGCAGTCGTTTGTCCGGCTGTCGGATGCCCTTCACCTCAGCCGAAACCGCTATCTGGTTGAGAAATGCTGGCGCAGGTTCAAACTGTGGGACGATGATAGTGGCGCGTCGTCGCGGACTCTTGACTATAACTTGAAGAGCTCGCCGTCGCTTGTCAAGCAGACGACGAGTCTTCTGCATGATCTAGGATGGACCTTGACCCATGGTAAGTGTGGATATGTCTCCTCCTCTTTCCTGGGTCCCTTCCTTGAGCAGTGTAGAGTTGCGTTGGAGTGGGAGGTCGCTAATCCCGGAGCAGCAATCATGGCCGTCCCGCTGGAGGAGCCCGAGGACGAGGAAACTGAAAGCGGCCTGGCATCGATCAAAACGGCCAACGACTGCGACACGGCACTTTTGTCTGTCGACGCCGACCTAGACAATGTCGACGCCGACGTGGACTACGGCACAGGCCCGTGGCTCCAGGAGGCGCTCGACATTGTCGACAACCTGGTGCACCTCTTGCCGGCTCTCCGAAACCCCTCTGAGATTTCAACGCCCGAGGATGCGACGTTTGACTTCCCCGGTTGCTGTCCGCTCCAATTATACCAGGAAGTAGCCGACACCATGTTTCCGTCTGCCGATGCCGACTTCTTGAACCGTCTTGCTTGGACTCAGTGGCTCAACGGACTTAGTCTCTCGAGCGTGCATAAGAATTCGGATATGAAGCACAACACCAACATCTCAGCTCCCATGTCGCAAGATCAGACGCTTTCACGTGGTTGGCCTTCACGCAGGGATACCCGGGAAGTCCAAGCATTCCATCTACTGGAATCCGACAGAAGAAGCTCCACCGTCCGCTCCTACGCCGAGACGGTACTGTCACGCAACACGATAACCGACCACCGCTCAACTACGTCCTTCGGCGCGTTGTCCCAAGCCCAGCCGGTGCGCCATCCTAACGTGCCGAGTCCTCCCGTGGAGCTTGGCCAGCCCGGCGCTGGTCAGTTCGACTGTCCTTACTGTCATTGCGAACTGCCGCTCGCCGTCGGGGCCAGCATGAGCCACGAAGACTGGGCTAGTCACTTCCACCTTGATATGAGGCCATACATCTGCACATTTGGCCAGTCTCGTTGTCGTAACGTCACATTTGCCACCAGAGAAGAATGGTTCCTACACGAGCTCGATTTCCACCGCGTGTCGCAGGTTTGGATGTGCGGCTCTTGTGCAGTCGAGTTTCGTAGTGCGGCCGAGTTCGAAAGCCACTTGCT
This sequence comes from Colletotrichum shisoi, assembly GCA_006783085.1. Lineage (NCBI taxonomy): Eukaryota > Fungi > Ascomycota > Sordariomycetes > Glomerellales > Glomerellaceae > Colletotrichum > Colletotrichum shisoi. Next base: position 8,953 of record PUHP01000855.1, on the reverse strand, counting down.
GTCGACCCACTTCGACTTGCCGCTGCCACGGGATCTTTCCGGGTTGGCGGAGAGCTGTCAACGATTGTCATACATCACCGATGCCTCTTGGGCATGCGCTATATGCCGTACAATCTGCGGGAGCCTGGAAGAGCTCGAGAACCATGTCGGGAATCACATGGAAGCGTTTGTTTACAATACCGTTTGTGAACACAAGCCTCTGACTGAAGATGGTCAAGAAAGCAAAGACATTTTTCGCATAGTTCTCGCAGACTTCCTCTCAGACCAGATTGTGCCAGCAGCCGGTCTGATTGGCGGCGGCGGTGACGACAACGACGACAACGCGGGGACTCGGGCTTACGCGGCCGCCAACCCTGACGAAGCCGTCAATACTACCCGTTCAGCCAATGCTGGCCTTCCGTTGGACAATGACAAGGCCAATAGACCAGCGGTCGGGCATACAGGCAGTGAGTGGACCGAAAAGGTCACCAGTTTTTTGGGCTCGCAGCCGCACAGCCTCGAGGCTGCGAAGTACAACCTGCCTGCCCAGTACCCTAATTTTGCCGGCAGGGAACAAGACCTCCGCCGTATCCACGAGTCCCTATCTGTGCCGGGCCGAATATGCGTCCTCACTGGCGCCTCGGGTATCGGCAAGACGGCCACGGCGGTACAATACGCCTATCGTTTCGGCGATGGTGACGAGTACGCGTACGTCTTTTGGGTGGAGGCCGAGCCTGCGGGACTCCTTGCAGACAAGTACGCCTCAATCGCTGACGCTCTGGACCTCAATCGCGACGGCGTCCAGGAAGATAACAGCCTCCTCTTTCGCGTAAGAGAGCGTTTGTTGAAGCTGGGCAAAAGATGGCTGCTGATCTTTGACAACGTCGTATCCTGGACCGACATCAGTCCCTTTGTCACCAAGGCCTTGACCTTTAGCAAAGGCTCAGTGCTCATCACCACCAGGGAGGACCCCCGTCGGTCTCAGCAGATGTGGCTTCATCAACGCCGCATCCGACTAGGACCCCTGTGCACCGACCATGGGCGGGAGCTCCTTCTTACGTCCATCCATCCGCATATCCACAGGGAGGATGTTCACAACGACGAAGACTCGGAGCTGGCAGGAAAAATTGTCGACATCCTCGAAGGCCTCCCGCTAGCCATCAGCTTGGTGGTCGGATACGTCAAGGAGTCTGGTTGCACCCTTGGCGATTTCCTTGAGATGTGGGACGAGAAAGAATTGAGAAGGATGAAACCGAGCAAGACGAGCAACACGACCGGTGCAGACGCCGTCGATACCACCGTCGACTTGTTGTGGGATATTGGTATTCGCGAGGTCCCGAGCAATAGCCGAAAATTGCTCAACATTATGTCCTTTCTGAACCCGGATCGGATACCAAAGAGCCTGCTGGTCGGCGATCACGAAGAGGGCTATCTGGACATGCTGAATTCTTCCGAAAGACTAAGGTTCGTTCAAGCCGCAGCAAACTAAGTCGCAGGAGAAGAAGTCTTGTTTCTGACTGACTCTTGACTCTCTAGTTACAAACGAATGATCAACAAGCTTATCAGCCGGCGACTCATCGCCGTCAAGGAGGCGCCCGATGCCGAAGTCGAGTATTCTATCCACAGGCTGCTCAAGGAGAAGATCATACTTGACATGGACGACTACAGCATCGCCGACGCCTTGCGCAAGACGTTCCGCCTCATACGGAAGAAATTCCCACGCGCAAACCACCACCAGGTCCCAGACCCGTCGGCCTGGTCAACGTGCCAAGAGTATATGCCGCACATTGAAACCTTTTACCAGATATTCTGTCGGGAGCGAGGGAGGATCGAACCCCTCGCGGCCGTGAAGCCCCTCGAGCTAGCGGAGCTTTTCTACGACGCGGGCTTTCACGTATGGTCCAGGCGCGGCACCGCCTACGACGGGCAGAAACTGCTGCAGACCGCCATCGACCTTCTCGACGGGGTTCGGTACGAACGCGACTCGAAGCTCCGCGCCGACATCAACTGCATGCTCGGGCTCGTGCTGCTGGAGATGGGCTGCGAAGAGCGCGTCGAAGGCGCTCGGTGTCTCCTGGAGGCCCGGCGCATCCGCGAAGTCATTTATCATCAACATCCTGAAGACCACGATAACGACGTTCTTTTCACAAACGCCAACTCAGACTATGCGCTGTGTCTCATGAACGACCACCAGTTCGACAAAGCGGGCGAGGAGATGCGGAGGTGCTTCGGACGCTACGAGGTCTGGGGCCCCCAGTTAGAAAACCCGTTTGAGAATTCAAAGTACTACGGCAACTATAGCGTCGTCCTCATGTTTCAGGGCAGGATGGACGAGGCCATAGGTTCGGTGGAGAGATGCCTTGAGCTGACGCAGCGGTTCTCGGGGAAAAAGGCCCAGTGGTACCGGCGGGTCTTCCTGCTCGCAAGCATACATCTCCAGGCGGGCGACGTCCAGAAGGCCCTAGACCTGCACCTCGAGACGCTGGCGGCCCGGTTCGAGCTCGGCGGGAAGCACAACACCAACTTCATCCTAAGTCTCTACGCGGTCGGTGCCACTTACCATCACCTAAAGAATCTGGAGCAAGCCACGTAAGTGCAATCTCATCTTCGGGCCCGCGGACGGGGGCGTGTCGACGACATGACACTGGCATCCACCCCAACGAAGACTGCTAACTGCGCTTATGCGTTATTGTTCATAGCCAGTACATGAATGAGTGCGTCGAGTATGCGACGAATGCGCAGTGGTCGAAGGTGGGCATTGGCAGGGCCAAGTTGCACCTCGCGACACTCTATGAGGAACAGGGAATCGAACACGAGAAGGCGCAGACACTTAAGGCAGAGGCAAGGAAGGTTTTGGACGAGTACCGGAGCTATGCGGCAGAGTGCGTACAGAGCACAAACGATGAGCTGATGATCTTTGACGATCTGCAGCCGACGTTACTCGGACGGTACACCGGGACGGCGCTGCTCAAGCATCTGCAAGCCAATCTACCCCGTCCTCGTCCTTGCTCTCCTTGCAGCGAGTACTGATGTATTGATGCCGGATATTTGCGCTCCTGTCAGTGTGAAAGACATCGGGTTGTGGTACTTGCGTTATTGTCCGAATCGATACAGCGGCATGGGAAGATTTTAAAGGTTTTGAGACGCACATTATTGTAGCTGACGCTGACATAGCGTTACAGTCATGGAGTTCTGCTAATTATTCCCAACACAACTTCTGTCCATTGAAGTGACGCACCCTTCCACCATGCAAAAGATCCGGAGGCGATCCCTCTTCGCAGCACAAAGGTCGTGCCCAATAAAAGGCATCAAGAACGGCTCCGACGACGAGAGAGAGGCCCCACGGCAGGAATGCCTCGAGTCCTGGTCCGAAATCCGGGTGGGTCGGTCTCCCGTTGAACGAGGGTGGGTGAGGCCAATGAAGCAAGGTAATCGAATATGAGCAGCGTCTCGGCGTGTTTGCCCAAGCCGAGCCCGACAGGAGCAACCCCTTTTCGTAGGTGGGCAGGCAGGCAGTCGTCCTGATTCTGGGGAATGTTGAGTTCAAGGTCGAAGGACGAGTTCGAGTGCAGTCTTGAGAGTAACGGTATACTACTATGAGCCTCTGTCCTCAGCTGCATGGCTGTAGGGGAAGAAAATGCGGGCGCAGCGTACGATTCTCACGGGAAAGGCGCGTGCTATGCGGCCATGGACCCCTCGCTGTAGCAGACCTTGATTCTGCGGTCGTAGTAAACGACAGTGTCCTTCTCGGCGGCGAAGTTAGGGTCGTCGGGCTCCGACCCATAGTGGCTTTTCCACGGCTGGGAGAGGTGCTTGGTGTTGGCCGTGGCAGAGAGGGCCCAAGACGGCAGGGAGACGACGGGCTTGTCACCAGGCCGGATCCCATCGTCCGAAGATCGGGACGATGGGCTGCTGCCGATCTGCTTAGGTCGCTGGCCCATAGTAGTAATGACGTATAAAAGGCGGACAAGGCTCGGCAGAGGAGATCGTTGATGGCGGCAGCCGTTTTTTTACTTTCCCCTTAGGCCTCGAACGAAGAAAAAGGATGGACGCTGACGATGGAGGTTATATGAGATCGTTCCCCCTGCAGGCTTCCTTGGCCCAGACCGAATCTGGTTGGCCAACTTCCGATAAAGTACCTTAAGGTACCGTGTTGGAGTGGGCAAAATGTCTGTCTGTCTAGCTGCATTCCGGGGGCACATACTTCTTTGATCCAGATGATGAAGTATCAGCGGATCCCCTCTGGATCCTACCCCGAATCTCTTCACCCCAAACCGACGCACGGAGAGCAGTTTCCGTTCTCTTTTGCCTCTTTTTCTTTACACGGCACCGGAACGATACCTTCGTATCGATCAATGGCGTGCGGCACCGTCGAGGCTGAGGTCGACTATCTCCAAAGGCTCCCGCTTTACCAGCGAGAAAAGCCGTTCCAGCTCTTCGTGCCCATTCACGAGCGCGACCAAGACGGACGCTCGACGAACCTCGCGTTCGAAAAGAAGACGCAGACATTTGTCGACATGCGGGGACGTACTGGCGAGTTCTCTCTAGACACGCACGGGTTCCAGGTCGAGACGGTTGCGAACAAGCTTGCTCCGCATTTCTTCAGAGACCAGGAGGCGGTCGAGAGGGAATACTTGCCCGAGGTAGAAGGGCTTCTACGAGGCGTTGGGGGGGGCTGCGATCGCGTTTTTATCTTTGATTGGAGGGTAAGTTTTTGTTATGCCACGGCGTCCTCCGAGGGAACCGAAAGATGTCCATGCTGACTGATGGTGTCAGTTACGTGATGCGAGTGCGCCCCGTGAGGTTGATGATGGCGAGCTGGACATGAACGATCTGACGAGCTGGCTGCGACCTTCGCCGACGGTTCATGTGGGTGAGTGAGACAGTGTTGCATCATCCGTTATCCGCCATTATTATGCAAGTCTCGAGGATGCTCAACGACTTCTTCCCAGACCAAAGCCCAGAAGGGGTCCTCCACCGGGTCCTGCTTCACCTCCCAGAAGAAGCGCCCTTTTTGTTGCAAGGAAGGGTAAGGGTCATTAAGTGCGTCTACCTGTCCTGTCGTCTATCTTACTCGATTCACCCACACTAACCGGGGCAAACCCAGTGTCTGGCGGCCGATCGAGAATCCCGTCCAGGATTACCCGCTGGCATGCTGCGATTCAACATCAGTTCTCGACGAGGACCTTGTTGAGTGTGACCATGTCCGCCGACGGTTCAAAGGCTCCAATCTCTACACGCACCACCGCGAAGGGCACAAGTGGTTTTATCTCGGCGAGCAGCGTCCGGATGAGGTGCTGCTAATTAAGATGTTTGACTCGGACTCGAGCGTGAGCGCCCAACGTGAGAGACCCCCCCTGACACCCGAGGGATTAAAAGGTTGCCCGGGCTGAAATGATCTTCAGGATGCCCACATGTCTCGTTCCGCCACCCACTGGCACCGCCGGACGCGAAGCCGCGGAGGAGTATCGAGGTCCGCGCCCTGGTCTTTAATGACGCTCGCGACGCGGACCAACTACTAACTCCCGGGGCGCAAGGTCGAGCGCGTAGGTCCTAACTGTCGCATTGGTTCTTTGGGGGGGGGGCAAACTTTCACATGGGCGGGCTGTTTGTTGTTTCGCTAATGTTTGCGGTGGGGGACATGGTAGATTGGTGCGACACATCATCTTACAAGACTGGCAGTGGTGTCGTGCAGGCTCAAAATTGTATGCGTCAAAAGATACACAAGGTAGGAAACAATGTGTATACCCGCCCCATATCTTAGCATCTAGTCACACTGCTGTAGTTGAACAATTTCATCCAAATATTTACCGGACGGGCCATGTTTTACTTTTGACCGGCTGGTGGAAATCACTAAAGTTCAGGAACACTCACCCCATAAGGCGGCCCCGCCCGGCGTCAGTCCAACGGCACGCTAAAAGCTACGGCGCTTCTACACTCGCTGCAATTGCATGCTGATGTACTGACCACCTCCACAAGCCGGCATTGATTCCCTCAACAATCTCATCGTAAGTCAAGACTTAAACTCAGAATCCTCACCGCTGTCGCTGTTGTCAGCCTGCAGACTGCAGCCTAGAGCGTTTTTGCCGATGACGAGGCCGGCGGCCACGTCATCCGCAGTGTCACGCTGCGGCATTTTTATCATGATTTTCGTTTCCGCGCAGTGTAGGTGCTGTGCTGACGGTGCTCGCGTTCTCGCGTGATCGACCAAAGAGCACAGCTGTGCTGTTTCGTGTTCGGTACACCAAACGCAGTGCACCCAAAACCCACATTCCGTATTGGCCATGTACCTCCAGGTACCGTTTGCTGTCGGCAAGGGAGATTTATCTCATTAGTTAGTGTTTAATCCCAAATATAGAAACCAGAAACCTTAGTCAGACCACCATGTTTGCATCCGTTCAGTATAAATGCAAGCGATTATCAGACGATAGCTGTCGAGTTAACGGGGGTCAATTCTAATCGATGAAGGTAACTAGTGATGGGTCAATTGTGCGTATATTGAGGGTATGTGTGGTGCTGTTGTTGTGAAGTGCGTTATGCGTGCTAGACGCCTCTGCCTACCTAACTTAGCCCTTAAGACCCCCTTTTCTAGGTACCTAACGCCTCTACAGGGCCTACTACCTAGGTTAAAGCCTATAGTAGTCCCTCTATTAACGCTAAGTAGGCTAGCTAGTACTAGCTAATATAACCTATCTCTAAAGTACTTATAATAACCTATTATAACTTATTTTATATAGGCTTATAATTTAATATACCTCCTTAGAGAATACCTTATAGTATATAGAAAATCTAAGTAAGTTATAACTTAATAAAAGTACCCTAAGGTATAAAGTATATTTATACCTAATAAATAGTAGTATAACCTAGGTACTAAATACTATACCTTAAATTACCTTTATAAAAATAGTTAATCTTAGTATATAATAAAATCTATCTTCTTTATATTACTAAACCTATGATTAGTTTTGGTAAAATACTAAATCTAACTTTTAAGCTAAATAAGCTAATGTATATATATAGTAAGTTACCTATTATAGTAAGTTACCTACTTCCTCTTCCTTCTATACCTTCCCTCTTCCTCTTAGCTTTACTTTATATATAATAATAAGTTTTACTTTAAATAAAAGCTATATTCTCCTTACACTTTAAGCTATTAAAAAAGACCTAAAATTATCTATATAAAAAGCTACTTATATCTATAATATCTTAAAAATAATACTTTATAACTAACGCATTAGATAACTACTATAATAAGAAATGTAATCAAAATCAATAAAGATAACTAAGCTAAAAAAAATACTAATTCTTAAATATATTATTAACCTTATTAATTAAGGATTTCCCTTATAACTTAATAATATATAAAATATAGCTAATTACCTCCTTAATATATATAATGTAATATATATTAAATTCTAATAGGTAAAGACCTTTATATAATACTAACTATAACTAAAGACATATTTTAATATAAAATTAACTATTAGAGGGTATTAGCTAAAGATCTTATATTTATATAAGCTTAGTTTACATTTATATAAAATATAATTATAAAGTATAAAATCTATAATAATAATATTTATAATTCTAACATAATAGGCTTCTTAATAGGAATACTATTATATATAAAGGTTATTATAACCTTTAATTATTATAAAAGGCTTTATATAACGTAGCTTAGTAATTATAATAGGTTTTTATTATTTAAGGTGTATGTATAGATAGCTAAGTACTACCTTTATATATTATTATTAAAAGTAAATATTACCTCCTCTTATAGCATACTAATAGCTAGTTTCTACTCTAATAGTATATCTACCTTAGTAAAACTAAATAAACTATAAATAAGATTAGCTTAGATTAGCTATAGTATTTTAAAAAGTATATAAAATTTTATATAAAGGGTATTAAGTAGCTTTTAATCCTTAATAGCTATAATAGCTCTAAGTCTACTAAGTTTAATAATTACTATAAGGAATATAATATTATTACTTTTTATATACCTCTTTATTTATTATATAAGCTTTAGCTTCTTAATATTAGCTATTTTAGTTTACTAAAGATATTATATAGTAAGGAAATTAAGAAAATAATATAAATATAGATTATATATATTACTAAAAATAACTTCTTTTTTACCTTTAAGGTAGCTTTTTTTACTTTAATAAGTAAAGAAAATATGTAAGCTAGCTTTAAATAGGCTAGCTTTATCTCTTTTAACCTAAAAGTAGTTATTTTCTACCTAGATTTTAAGCTAAAAATACTAATACTATTTAACTTATACGTAAGTAGCTAAGGCTTTTAAGACTTTAAAATACTAACTATAATATATAATACTATATAAAGCTTTATATTACTTAATAAAAAGATTACTAGTTATTAACATAGCTTACTAACTTATTTATATAAAGTAGTTAACTTATAAGCTAAAAGTATTAGTAAGTTAGTATATAAACTAGCTTTTATTAAAGCTAAGTATTATAAGCTTTATATAGTAAATAAGATACCAAGTAAGTATTAGAGGGCTAAAAAAAACCTAATTATATCTTAAAAGGTTACTTAATATAGCTAAAGCTAAGGTAATTTAAGTAAAAAAGG
>PUHP01000854.1:0-18412 GCA_006783085.1 Colletotrichum shisoi | reverse complement strand
TTGAGGTAGATTGCATGTTCGTACGTGGAGGGAAAGATGTGTAAAGGTCAAAGAGGTAGAAAGTTGGAAAAGTGGGCGACTCGCTATGATGGGCGACTCGCTATGCGGGTACGTTAGTAAAAAGTTGTTATTTAGATAGATATTAGTAATATTATACTTTAATAAAGTAAGAGGGTATATATAGGTATTTAAGGTAAATTAGTAGTTTAAAATTAAAGGAGGAGGTTATTAATAGAATGGGCTGTATTATTTAATTTATTCGAAAAAGGTAGTTATAATAGTAGTCTTTTTGCTGTAATTAGATGCGTATTAGTAAAGTTATTAACGTAAAGGTTAAAGTAGTAAAATTAAAGTAGTTTCTTATATATAAGCCTTTATATTAACTTCTAGGGAATAAAGCGTAGGTAGGTAGGTATAATAGGCATAGATATATAGTATAGTTATATAATTTACGTGATTAAGGTAATGTATATAGGTAGAAAGGTTGTATTTATATTAATTAATAATAATTATAAAACTAAGGCAAAGGATAGAGAAATCCTCTTTATTATATAGTTTTACCTACGTAAACGAATCTATAAGTTATCTTAGAATTACTAAAATTTATTAGTATTACTAATAGTTATTATAGTTATCCTATAGTAGTAATTTTGTTTAATTACTATAGTGTTAACTAGTAATCTTATTATTAACTACTAGAGACTAGTTACCCTAGTCTACCTAGCATAAAATAAGATTCTAGCCTTATACTATAGGTATTATAGTAAAACAATATACTAAAATATAGCTTATAATATAGAAATTCTAAATATAGAAGCCGTGTTCTTATATCTCTTCCCGTTATGAAGATATATGCAATTAAGCATATAGGTATTTATATATAAGCTTCTTTTATTCTTAGTTTAGCTATGTTAAGACTTAGATCTACGACGTAAAGGGCGTAGAAGACGCGCTGTATTTTATTTTCGTAGTCTTTCTTTAATCCATTTAAGTAGATTAAGATGTTGTTAAGGTAGGTAGTAATAAAGTTATTAAAAAACTTCTATAATATACTATTAATAAACTATTACTATAAGGTAGGTATATCAGTAAACCTAAAGAGGTAAATAAGCTACTTAAAGAGCTTATAGTACATTTAGAATATAGTTTTTAGCTTATTTTCTTTAGCGATATATATTTTATACGCAGCAGCTATAATATCTACTTTTATAAACTATTTTAATAACTTAACTTATTAGAGGGTTTTGGAGATTAGTAATAAAGGGTGGTAATCTTTTTCTAATTATTATGTTTAGCGCTTTATAGTTGTAATAGAAGCGTAATTTACTACCTGGTTTATATATAAAGAGGATAGATATACTAGTTATAAAGCTACTTAGTTAAATAAATCCCTTATCTAGGAGGTCTTAAATGTGTTTTTTAGGATAAGGAGCTCTTTATGTAATATTTTATATAGTAGTCCCTAGGATAATAGCGCCTCTTTACTGCTTATATCCCTCTTTAGCTCTACGTAGTAGTTAAATTTATTTTATTAGGGGGGTAGATCTATAGATATAAAGGGGTTAAAGAGATCTCCAAACTTCTTTCTAACTTATTTAGGTAGTATAGATACTATAGTAGCCTACTTGGCCTCCTTATTAGCCTTTAGTTATAGTACTTTTTTTATATCTATAAGGCTAATAACTATAATTTAACTAAACGTAGCTATGCTTTACTACTTACCTAAGGTACTTATTTTATACTGTTTGCTTGTTGCGTAGTAGTAGGCTTTCTCTTTACGCGCTACTTTATAGTAGATTACTATAAAGGATATAGTATTTAAGATATATACCTCTTATATTTACTATACTTTATCTAACTCTTCTTATTTTATAAGGTAAAGGGTAAGTAAGGCTAGTATAGCTATACTAAACTATTTTTTTATTATATTATTAATAGTATAGCAGTATTTTACTTAAACTAAGGAAAATGTTAACATCTAGGTTACATACCAAGTATATATAGATATACTTTCAATAACTATAGAGGTTAAGTATAAAGGTAATAACCCTATTAGTATTTATTTTAATAGCTTCTTTTATAAACCCTTATAAGGGTATTTTATACTATTTAACGTATAGTAAGTATAATTTATATATAAAGCTATAATTAACTATTGTATAAATATTATACCTAGTATAAATTAAGGCTTTAATAGAGGTCTTTTAATTCATATAGGCCTTCACCAGTACTACTAGCTTACGTATCTTCTACTTATATTAGAAGTCCTCCGATCTTATATACTCTTTACTTATAGGCTTTAGAGCTTAATTTTATCTTAAAGCTACTTTTTTTCTAACTTAAATATCTTATCTTTACTACTAGAGGTAGTTATATAGTTTATAGTATTATTAGCTTATATTCTCTACTTAGTAACTACTTATGTAGCTATAGGCTTTTTATACTCCTTAGGGTAGTTATATATAAAGTAGCCTACTTTATTACAATTGTAGTACATTTATATCTCCTTATATAGTTTATACTTAGTCTTAGTATTAGACTTTAGGGCTACTAACCTAAGAAAGCTTATTATTAAAGTATTTTTATTAACGTCTATTTTCTTTATAGTAGTTACGTATATATTATAAGAGTAGTTTTAAAGCTTTTCTATCTTCTATATAATTTAGCTAATTATTAATACTATATCTAAGAAGGTCTATTGTATTATAATAGTAACTAGTATAGCTTTAAATTATAAGTTAAGTATGTTAGTTATAAGTATAATTTATACTTTAGCTACTTAAGTCTTTATACTAGTTTCTACTAATATATACCTAAACTTTAAGTAGAAGGTTAAAAAGAACTTATGTTCTTTTATTTAAATACTTATTAGCACTGCTATAGCTTTAGCTTATACATTTAGGTTACTAAAAGTATAGTTAAGGTAGTCTATAAAGTAAATAATATTATATATTCTATTTTAGCTACCTTTTTTATAGTATATAGTAACTATCTATTAGAGGCTAACTTTAAAGTAAGAGTATATATAGTACCAGGCCTACTAATTAAAGGAAAATGAGATAGTATTTATTTTTAGTTTATTATGTATTTAATATACTTATAAGGAGTAGTACTTACATAACCCTAACAATTTTAATAGGCTTAGTGGTTACTTTTATTTAATATTCTTAGTAGTTATGCTTATAGGTAAGGTAGCTACTACTATAGGCGTAAGCGTAGTGCTCATAGTAATGTTAGTAAGCGTTTGTATTTATGTAGTAAGCGTAATAGGCGAGTTAGGCGTTACTAGGCGCTAAAGAGCTTATACTCTATATTAGTAGCTTTACTAACATACCTATTATCTTATCTTAGTTACTTATTATATAGTATAATTTGTAAGGGTAGTAAGGTTAAGTTTTGATATATAAAGGGCTAGTAAGGTCTTACTTAGATAATTAGTAACTTAATTACTAGTAATTTAAACTAAGGAACTAGGAAGGAAGTTATACGCCCTATGCTTGTATGCTGCGTATAGCTTTTGTGCGTAGTTTACTTAAGGCTTGTAAAGCCTATAGTAGATAAAGCCTAGCTATAGTTTATCTATAGCGTAGCCTATAATAATTATATAATATAAATCTAAATACGCTATAGTTAATAAGGGAATTAACCTCTTATATTATTAACTACTTAAAAGGGGTATTAAAGGTTATAATAATCCCTTGTTTATATAATATTATAGTAAGCTTAAAATCTACCTACTCTTTAGTAGTAAGGAAGGTATTTATAGTATTATTATTAGGGGTATAATTATTAATAATATTAGAACAAGCGTTGTTATATAGCCTACTTTATTACCTTACCAGGCTAGTTATAATAATAATCTTATCTAGGATCTCTTTAGTAAGGAGATCTATTTTATCTCTCTTATTACAGCCTTAAGGGCTTTCCTCCTCCCTATTAGTATAGACGTTATAATTATACTTATAGGTAGGGATGTTATTATTATACTTATAGGTATTATAGAGGTAAGGCTAAATAATAGTTAATCAAAAGGACTTTAGACTATAAGGTATTTTAAGGGTCTAAGTCTTACTATTAATAATAAGTCTAAAAAGCCCTAACTATCCCTTTTTCTTATACTATATATAAACCTTTAATTAAACTAAGAGGTTTAGTATTAGTAATATATTTAAGCTATTTCTTATAGCTAGTACTTTAGTTACCTAATAGGCTATATCAAGGTATTTAATCTTATTAGTAGCCTTTTAAATAGCTTTAGCGCGCTAACTAATTTTAAGTAAAGAAGGGGATTTATTAGTAATTTAAGGGTATAATCTAAAAATAAGAAGGAGAGGGATAATACTATTTAGGCTAGTAGTATTATTAATAGCCTTAATAGCTATTTAAAGTACTAGCTCTAAGTTAGTATTTAAGTCTTTAGCCTCAATAATCTTATATACGTAACGTAGAAGGGTATAGTATCTTTTAACATTCTTAATACTGTAATAAGCCTTAATAAAGGCTTCTTTAAAAAAGATTAATATACCCTTAGCTAATCAATAAAATTTATTAAATTAGAAATTTATACTTACGTTAGTAATAATCAAGTTTAGTAGTCCTTGATAGATGTTAATCTAGTATATCTAAAAGGCTTTTTACATATAATAACTATAAAGGTCTTTAAGAAATTATGCTATCTTAAAGAATGTAGTAGTATTAATAATGTAAAGCAGAGGGTAGTTACCTTAAATGTATATAATATAAATAATAACTTTAAAGTTAAAGTAGTAGTTATTATAAAGAGTAAATCTAAACTATAAGGGGGTAGAGGTATAAAGCTGATAGTCGTAATAAACCTTAATGAAACCCTTAAGTAATTTTCTTTTAACTATGTAGCTACCTTATTAAAGTAACTTATAAAGTTAACTAATTGAAGGAATGCTAAATTAATAATAAAGGTATTATAATTTACTTTTTATAAAGTTATTATAGTAGAGGAATTACTCCTTTTTATACTTTAGAAGTATCTGAGGGTAGCCTTATTCTAATATAATAGTTATAATAGTCTTACCTTAATAAAAGACGTTATCGAGATTATTAAATTATCTAACAAGTTAATTTATATCTTTGAGGTAGAAAAACAAAGAGGTATTTAATAAGATAATATAAAAGGGGATCTTACTAATTAGGGTTAGAATAGTAATAATACTTATAGATATAAGAGGATTACTACTACTAAATTAAATAATAGTCTTAGTTAGTAGACTTATTATTATAATAGTTAGTAAGGCTTATTAAAGGTAAAGAGTAAGGTATTAAGGGTAGTCTACTATAGAGAAGCTTATAGTACCTAAGTCTAGTGTAATACTATAAAAGGTTAAAGGGCTATAACGTCTTTTAAGGGTAAAGGTATTAGACCCTTTATAGTATTAGTAATAGTTGTCTTTTATTAACATATAAAAAGTTAATTTCTTAGCTGGGGCTACAGTAATAAGGTTACTATTAAAAGTAGGATTCAAGAATAAGGTAAAGAAGGATTTACTCTTTTTATTATTACTAATGAATGTACTATACTAAAGGCTTATCTAGAGTATTCAAGTCTTTAATACCTTTATACTACGCAAGGAGGTAGTTGTACATAGAAATTAATATATTACATATGTTACTATTACTCTTAAAGTTAGTATTTATCTTATACCTTTCTTCTACTCCATTCTTTATTAACTAGTAGCCTTATTCTTTATAGATATAATCCTTCTTTATTATAGTTAGAAGGGAGCTTTACTTACTTACTTTACTTCTTGAAAATAATAATTAAGGGTATCTGAATTAGATATTTTTACTATTCCTATAAATTTTTTAGTCAGTAAAGTATTAACCTTTAGTAGCCTTTTTAGTAAAGGGTATATTACTTATAAAGTAGTAAAGGCTGGTGTTTATTACTATTCATATACTAATTACTAATTAGAATTAACTATAGATATCTTTATATATTAGTACTAGGTTAAATAAACCTAATTTATAAGCCTTAATACTATTGTAGGAGTTAAGTACCTAAAGCTAAAGAGATTTTTTAGTATTATATATAGTTAGGAGGGCTTATTAGATAGTAATAAGCTTATTAAGTATTACTTTAAGTACCCGTATCTTTAACTTACCTAAGTTATTAAAAATAACGTAGTTAGAGTTAGTATTATACTATTTAGTAAAGTAGACTTAGTAGCTTTCCTTAGTCTTAGAGTACAACTTTATATAAGAAGCTATTATATAAAAATTAATTAAGGCTTAATCATTCTAAAGGTAGTTAAAATAAAAGGCTAAAGCTTATTATAGAGTATAATAAAGAAGGGGCTAGTAAAGTACTTTTATAGTATACTGGCCTTATAATAGTTATTATAGAAGATAAGTATCTTTAATTTAAAAATATTATATATCCCTCTACTATATTTTATCTTATTTATATCTAGCTTTATTAGATTAGTAAGCTAATTTAAAGGAGGTATCTAATTATTAAGGGTAGGGTTATACTAATAATAATAGTAGAGTATATTTATTAATAAGTCTATTAGAGGATGAGGAGGAGGAGGAGGAGGTCTATTATAATTACCTAAGGTATTTTATTAATTACTTATAATAAGCTGGCCTCCTTAAATATTATTAGTAAAGGCCTTATTTTTAAGGATAGTTTTAAATAATTAGTACTTATTAGCAACTTTATCAATCTTAGCCTAGGTCTATATATAAAATCTCTTTTAGCTAATAACGTTAATAACGTTTTTTATAATATAACTTCTATCTATTTTAATATAAATGCAATTAGTATAAAGACAGTGATAAAGGATTATTATAATTAAAAAGGGGTCTTAGAGAAGGCTTCTTTAGACTAGGCTATAAAGTCTAATTAAAACTCTAAGTATAAGTCTTACCTTATTAGCCCTTTCCTAGTATAATATTTAATAAGGAAGATAATAATAAATACTACTTATAAAGGCGTATTATTAGCCCTTTTTAAATTAAAGGAGGACTATTTCCTTTATATATTATAGTTAATATCCCTAAAGATCTCAATAAGTATAGAGGTAATATAATTAATACTTAGTTGTAAAGGGGGTAAATAGGGGGTTATTAAGCCTCTAGCTACTATAATAAAGGGATTTAAATAAGTAGTTTAACTATATCTTAAACCTGTTTCCCTTAGGGCAAGGCTATAAGGGTGTATATAGATATTAGATATCTAATAGCTAATTATTTAAAACCTTTACTATAATTTCTTTACTACCTAGTACTAATAATAAGTAGTTAATTTATATAATTAAAAGAACTAATATTAATAAGGAGGAAAAAAAGAAGGTTATAAGTAAATAAAGTAAATAATAGTTAATTATAAGGATATTACTAAACCTGAGTAACAGCCTGTACATTTCCCTACAGTCACAGATAAAACCCTTCCTACAGGCCTAGCCCACAGGAAAGGACAAGTTGAATTCTACATTATAACCTACACCTACGTTACCCTTTGTTAATTTCCTTTCTAGTTTAGGCCTTATACTAGACTTCCTATAATTATTTAACTTTAGCTCCCTAGGAAGGACTAGCGCTAAAATTAATAATAGCTCCGCAAAAGCTTACTAGTACTATAAATAAATTAGCTACTAATAAAAATCCTATATTATTAACTTATATATCCACTATATCTAATATATCTACCTAGCTATTAGTAATAATAACCCTATTAACTATAGAACCTTAAGAGCTTCTTTAGTAATAAGCTTACTTAATCTAGTTACTTACTAATAGGTTAATAATAATAAGCCTTATTACTATTAAGTACTATAAACACCTACTAACCTATACCTATAGGACCCTCTAGGAGGATTATACCCCTACTTAGATAAGTAAATAGCAAATAGCTATAGAAAATAGCTACTAACTTTACCTATCTCCTATAGATACCTAATTTATTAAGTAAGCCCTATTAAAGGCGTCTTTAAGTATCTAGACTAACTAGAGAATCTACTAAGCCAGTCTAACTAATATAGACTAGGCGTCTTTTTTAGCGTTTATTTATTAATAGTATATTAACCTAGACTTCTAGGAGATTCTTCTTTATAGTTAACTTTATAACCTTAAGTAAGACGCTTCTTAAGTATCTAGCCCCTTATACTTCTTTACTAAATAGTTAGCTATATATTAAGCTTTAGGCTCTACTTATAAGGAAAGTAAACCCTTAGCTTTTTTACTTTTTTATACCCTACTACTGGGCTTATAGAGGGACTTACTTTATTAAAAGTAAACTAATTAAAGACCTAAAGCTATAGTAGTTACTATATAGTACCCATAAAATACTAAACTATGTAGATATATAGATATTAGCTAAGTTACTAAAGGATATATAGATCCTATCGATATACTTATAGCTAAGGTAAAGTAGCTATAGGTTACTAAGCTATTATTATTATTAGCCTTATAAATATATAAGAAGTATAGTAAAACTAGCTATACTAGTATATAATATTATACTAGTAAGACCTATAGTATTTATAAATAGAAAGGCTATATAAATAATATCTATTATAATAAGCTAACTACTAGGGTATAAGCTATATATACTACCCTATATAGGATCTTAGATAAGATAGACTTCTTCGATAATAAGTAAGTAAGGGACTATCCCTAAACAGTTAATAAGGGATTATTAAAAGGTATTATACCTACCTATCTAAGTTATTTTATTTCTTATAGCCTAGCTAGCCTTAAGTTATTTATTTTGTTTTCTATAGCCTTACTACTTATAGACGGTTACATTTATTACCTATAAGCCTAATTAGCTATAGATAGCCTAAGGCGTTATTAATACGCCTAGGGTTAACTTTAGTAAGAGCCTAAGGCGTTATTAAAACAACTTAGATTGAGAGCAGTATACTAGAATAACTATAGGTATTTTATTTATTTATTAGCGGATAACTTGGGGGCTAAGTCTAAGAAAGGGGGGGATAATTATAAGGATATTACTAGACCTTATAGACGGCTAAGAGATAACCTAGCATAGCCCTATATTTCCATATAGTTATAGATAAATCCCTTCCTACAAGCCTAGCCTATAGGAAAGAACAAGTTGAATTCTATATTATTATAAATACGTACATTACCCTTTATTAATTTCCTTCCTAGTTAAGGCCTTATACTAGACTTCTTACAATGTAATAATAATAATAAGAGATTAAAGAAAGATAAAGGTGGTACCTTAAAGTATATTTTATTTCTTATCTAGTTTCTTAAGAGTAGTCTAATTAAATAGATAAAAGGTTTAATAAAAGAGACAAATTAAAATAAACGTAATCTAAGCTATTGAACAAAGTTATTATTTTTATTTATAGCTACTGTTTACTTATAATAGAATTTCAAGGAAG
This sequence comes from Colletotrichum shisoi, assembly GCA_006783085.1. NCBI lineage: Eukaryota > Fungi > Ascomycota > Sordariomycetes > Glomerellales > Glomerellaceae > Colletotrichum > Colletotrichum shisoi. Next base: position 9,023 of record PUHP01000854.1, on the reverse strand, counting down.
GTTAGTAAAGTGAAGGAGGAGCTTTAGCCCTTTAGGTGCTATTTACTTAAAAAGAAGGGAGTCTAGGCTACCCTATTATAAGGGCTTTAAGAAGGGCTAGGTTAGTTATGTCTTTACTAAAGCTAAAAGGTAATAGTAGTTAGGGTAAAAAAGGGTTAATTAGTTAAAGAAGAAAAAGAGTAAAGTTAAAAGGCTTAGCTTTATAATATCTATAAAAGTCTTTATAATAGTTATATATAATAGATGCTCTTCAAGCTAAAGATTTAAGGTTATTATTAAGGCCTTAGGTACTTTTCTATGAGGTAGTTACTTAATTACTTATAAATAAGCTTAATAATAACTTAATTAGTATAGGTTAATTTACTTAGGCTATTCTTTAGCTAAATAAATAAGAGGATTAGAGGTATTAATTAATTTATCTCTTCTATTAGCCTTACTAATCTATAGTATTTAAGTAGTAACTTATAAGGTTAACTACTAATTAGTATTAGTATTATAGGCTCCTTAAGTTAATAAATACTTTATAATGTACGTATAAGGTTATTTATAGATTTTAATATATAGAAGAAAGGACCTAAAGTAAAGGGAAGGAAGGAGGAAGGCTATAATAAAGCTACCTAGTAGACCTACTTTAATAGAGGTAAATCTATATAATCTAATTAGCCTAGCTAGGCTAACTAATGTCTCTACTTTCTTATTAATAATCTAATTAGTATTGAAATAGTAACAAAGGTAAATATACAAGCTAGGCTTAATAAATATAAAATAAAATCTTTATAGATAGGAAGTTTTATAAGTAAAATATAAAAGTTGAGAACCCAATTAACTTCTACTTAGAAATTAGTTTTTAATAAGTAGTTACTACCTTCTATACCTTAGAAGGGAACTAATATATACATAACCTTACTAATTTTATATTATACTTTAACTATATATGTAAAAACTTAAATACTTAGTTTTATACTACTACCTTACTATAAACCCTCTACTAAAAAAAAGACTAGTTACTCTTTAACTTCTTACTAAAGTAAGAGAAAGCTTTAGATAAGGTGAATAAAAAAAGCTAAGCTAATAATATAAAGATTACCTTCTCTAAAGAAGCTTAAAAACCTAGTTTATAAAAAAGCTTAGTAGTAGTTAACTTACTAGTAGATTGTAACATCTAGCTTAATAAGGTTTAAATAGTATTTAAAAGGCGAAATTATATAAACCTATATAGATTAAAGTACTTAGTATTTACCTAAGTAGACTATAATAAAGATATTTAAATAATAAGTGCTATTAAAACTTAGAAAGTTAAAGCCTTTTTTAACTATAATTTTACTAGTAAGAATAATATATAGTACTATTATTAATATTATAAGAAAAAGTACTTAATATAAGATTACTTATAGTATACTAAAAGTAAAATAGTTTAAGTCTTTAAGGCTATAATACAACCTTAATAGCTAGTACCTACTTACTTTAATAAAAAGACTAAATAGTTAACTAGAGGTATAAATTTTAAAAATAAAAAAGTAGCTTAGGCATAAAGTTAGGTATTTAAGCCTATTAGAGAGGAATAATAAAGGTACATGGTATTTAAAAAAAAAAGGTAATCTAACAGGCTTATTAGCTTTAATTATAAAACAAGTTAATAAAGAATATACTAGAAAGACCTCACTAGATTCTAAGTATAATACTTATACTATAGTAAATTATATTATTACTTATTTCTTTTATCTACTACTTATGAATTAGATAAAACATATACTTAGTACTTTTACTAATTAAAGTATAATAGGCTATACTAAAGGAGTAGCTATACTAAACCTAGATATTAGTAGTTATATATAAACTATTTATATATATACTATAGAGAGACTAAATAAAAATATATTTCTTAGGAAGCTATAAATAAGAGCTAAATATATAGTTTATAATATAAGGGAGTAGCTAGTCTACGGTATACCTTACTATATAAGAGGCACTATCCTAACTTTAAGAGATCTAGTTAGCTTAGTTTCTTTTTACCTTATTATTTATAGCTATATACTAATAGGTTATATAGAACTAATTACCTACTAGTCGGGCTATAGTATAGGTTATACTAATTAGTCTTAAAGATATTAAGAAGGTTTTAAAGCTTAAGGAAGTAATTAATATTACAATAAAGGTATTAGTAAAGTTACTTAAAGAGTTTTAGCTACTATTTAACTTAGCTAAGGCTTATTTAGTCTTACTATACGAACCTAAGGTAAACTACTAGATATACTTAAAGAAGACCCCTAATAGTAGGGACCTAATGCTTCTTTAGAGGCCTCTATATAATATATTATAAGAAGAACTCCTTATCCTAAAGAAGATACTAGAGGACTTATTAAATAAGGGTTTATTTAAGCTAATAGCTTAGCTACTTGAGTATTAATATTCTTGATAAAGAAACCTAGTAGTAGTATTTATTTCTATATAGACTATTATACCTTTAATAGGATTATGAAATAAGATTATTATATACTGCTATTAATCTCTAAGATATAGTAGAGTAGTACATAAAATTAGATATTATAGTAGCCTTTTATAAAAGTTAGATTACTAAAGGATATAAGTATAAAATAGCGTTTTACATAAGGTATAGGCTATTTAAGTAGTTAGTTTATCTTTTTAGTATTATATAGGCCTTAGTAACCTTCTAGTAGTATATTAATATAGTCCTCTAGAAATACCTAAATAACTTTATTATAGTATACCTTAATAATATACTTATCTAGATATTGAGGTTAAGAAGAAACTATATAGAGAAGGTCTAGTAGGTATTATATACCCTAGGGGTAGTAGGTCTTAACCTTAGTTTAAATAAGTATAAGTTTACTATTATAACTATTTAGTATATAGAATTTATTATAAATACTAGGAAGAGCTTCTTTTATAACCTTAATAAAGTTAAAACTATTATAGACTAGCTAATACCTACTAGTATAAAGGTAGTATAAAGCTTTCTTAGGTTTATAAATTACTACTATATCTTTATACCTAACTATTTTAAGACTATTAAACTACTTATAGCCTTAATAATAGGGAGTATAACCTTATATTAGAGAGCTATAAAGGATATAGCTTTTTATAAGTTAAAAACCCTCTTGACTAGAAAACTAGTACTTTACTAGTTTAACTTTAATATACTAATAATAGTAGAAATAAACTACTTCAGCTATACCTTAGGGGAGGTAACATCTTAAAGGAATAAATATAGTAATACGAATACTATAGTATACTACTTATATAAGCTTATACTACTATATTATAACTATTTAATATATTATAAGAAATTATTAGTAGTATTAATATAGTTTTAAGTATAGAAAGTAAAGCTTTAGTGTACTATTAGATTTTAGGCATTCACTAATTACTAAAGTCTTTAGTACTTTATAAAGAAGTAGTAAATTATAAAGTAGTAAAGCTAGTAAGTAGAGAAGCTTACTTAGTATAACTTCTACTTAAAGTATAGGCTTAGAAAACTAGTAGTAGTCCCTTATACTTTATCTTAAATGGAGTAAGATATACTAAAAGAATAAAATAATAAGTATGAAGAAAAATAGGTAATTTAAATAATCCCTAATAAGGCTTAATTAGTAATTACCTAATATACTACTATTTAAAATATCTCTGATATCATAGTCTTTAATTAAAATCATAAGCTTTAAAAGCTATAAAAGAATATTATTACTTATAATAAGGAGTACTAAAAGGCTTATATAGTAGTACTTTAGTAGGCTAGAAGCTTTTTATTAAAGCTATAGCTAAAGGCTTAAATTATAAAATCTAAATTAACTAGTAATACTAACTTTTATTCTAAGATAAGATCTTAGTACTTAGAGGGTATAGCCTTAATAACCTACTTAATATTCTATATATAATAATTATATAGATGTTTTATAATATACTAACTACTAGCTACCTAGGGTATAATAGAACCTTAGAACTTATTATAAGGAAATAGTATTAGCTATACCTTAGTAAGCTAGTCTAGAAGTTTATTAGTAACTATAACGTATATAGGTATAATTATATTTAATAATAGGCTAAAAAAGGCTTACTATAATATAACCCTACTTATACTTAATAATAAGTAGTTAAAGATCTAAATAAACTTTATTATATACCTCCTATTAATAAAAATAAAAAGTACCTCCGACTTATAAGTTATTATTAACTAGCTAGGTAAAGGCGTTATACTAGAAGGTATAAAAATAATAGAAGTAGAAGCCTATATAAGGTACTTTATAAACATATTTAATATAATATATAAGATACTATAGATAATAGTTAGTAATAAACGTAGTAACTAGACTAGTTACTTTTAGTAGTACTTTTATAAGTCTACTAGCATCTCGTAGCTCCTTAGTACCTCTTTTTATCTATAAATAAACAGTAGTATTAAATAATTTAATTAAAAGATTTAAGTAATTCTTTAAATAGTTATTTACTTTATATATAATAACTAAAATACCTACCTACCCATACTATAACTAGTATTTAATAATAAAGCTATAACTATAACTAGTTTTAGCTTCTTCTTCTTCTTAGACTATAGGTATTATATAAACTTATTTCCTAGAGTAGATATAAAACTAAAGGATAACTAAGAAGTTACTACTACCAAGTTAGTATAGTATTGAAAAAACATACTTTAAATAGTATAGGCTATAATAACTATAGCAAAATATAACTAAAAGAAGTTAGTAAACTACTATTATTACCTGGCTAAGAAGTATTAAGTAGGTAATATAGTTTAACTTTTACTAGTAAATATAGCTATATTATAACCCTTAAGGAAACTTAACTAGCTATACTATAAGTATAAAGTAATAAAGATTATATTATTAAATACTATAAAGCTAGATATACTTAAAGGAGTTTATAAGGTCTTTCATATAGACTTACTTTAGAAAGTACTTAATAACCCCCTCTTAATGTAGTACATAGATAACTTCCACTTACTACTTATTACTTATATTAAAGGTAAGCTTATATAAGCTATTAAGAAGATCTTATTTATAAGAAAATATAGTAAAAATAATACTAGTATACTATAAGTATTAGTTAAATAGGTAAGGTATAAAAAGCTAACTTAGAAGCTATTTACCTAAGTAAAGAAAACTAAAGCTATAAAAGAATATAAGTAGACTACTAAAGAGGTACTAAGACCTAAGGGGGGGAACACTATTATAAGCTTTACTATAGAAGATAAGTATAGGTAGAACCTATATATTAAATAACCTTCTACTAGTAGTAACCTACCTAGTAGGCTACTACTTACCCCCTCGAGAGTAGCTAGACAATATATTCTTCCTTCTTCCCTTCTTTAGTATAAACATATTTAATTAAGATACCCCTATTATTAACTAGTAATAGCTATACCCCTTATATTTAGCTATTATAATAAAGAGATTTAAATAAGTAGTTTAACTATACCTCAAACCTAGATATTTCCCTTAGGCTAACGCTATAGAGGTATATATAGACGTTAGACGTCTAATAGCTAATTATTTAAAACCTTTACTATAACCCCTTTACTACCTAGTACTATTAATAGGTAGTTAATTTTTATAATTAAAGGAAGTAATATTAATAAGGGGTAAAAAGGGAAGGTTATAAGTAAATAAAGTAAATAGAAGTTAATAATAATAGTAAGGGATAAAACGAATTAAGAGTAGTAAATGAAAGTATATCTTATATCTTACTTAGTTAAAAGTAGTTTAATTAAATAGATAAAAGGTTTAATAAAAAAATAGATTAGAAAAAAGGTAATATAAGCTATTAAATAAAGTTATTATTAATATCTATAGCTACTATTTATTAGCGGTAGAATCTAAAGGAAAGGTTAGTAAATTAAAGAAGAAGGTTTAAATCTATTAAGTACTATTTACTTCAAAAGAAGGAAGTCTAGCCAACCCTATTATAAGGGCCTTAAGAAGGACTAAGTTAGTTATCTCTTTACTAAAGATAAAGGGTAATAGTAGTTAGGTAAAAAGGGGTTAAGGAGTTAAAGGGGTAAAAAGGTACAGTTAAAAGGCTTTATAATATTAGTATAGATCTTCTTCTTTAGTAGTTATATATAATAGATGCTTTTTAAGCTAGTTACCTCTATCAGCTATAATATTAAAGTTAGCTAGTAGGTTAATTCTTTTAAATATTTAAAGTTATTATTAAGATAAAGGTATTTTTTACTAGTTACCTAGTTACTATAAATCTATCCTAGTAGTAGCTTTGTTAGTAGAGGTTTAATTAGCTAAATCTGTCCTTTAGCTAAGTAAATAAGAGGACTAGGGAGTTCATAGATCTATTTCTTCTATTAACCTTGCTAATCTATAGTATTTAGTAGTAACTTATAAGGTTAACTACTAATTAGTATTAGTATTATGGGTTACTTAAGTAAATAAACGCTTTGTAACGTAAGTATAAGGTTATTTATAGATTCTAGTATGTAGAAGAAAGGATCTAAGGAAAAGGGAAGAAAGGAGGAAGGCTATAATATAGCTACCTGGTAGACCTACTTTAATAGAGGTAGATCTATATAGTCTAAATAGCCTAGCTAGGCTAATATCTCTACTTTTCTATTAATAGTCTAATTAGTATTCTAATACTTAAAAAGAGTTACTAAAAGCGTACTAGCGTTCGAGATTTATAGTATAGTAGTAGGTATTCATATAGCCTGTACTATCTTATCTACCCTAGTAATAGTTATAAAGAAACCTAATATACTAACTATCTTAACAATTATACACACTAACTTCTACTTCCTATATAAGTACCATATTAAGTTAGGTATAACTTAAGAAATGTAATTCATAATATACATTATAGCTCTCTAATAATTATATAAAAGATAGAAATTCTATAAGGTATAGTAGATTAATTAAAATAATAACTTAGTAAATACTTTTATAAAGGTAATATTAAACTAAGTACTTAAGACCTTTGTTATAGCTTTATTAGCTAAGATCTAAATAGAGTAATAGGCTACTTAAGCTTAAGCTAAGTAAGGTTATTATTAAGATAAGAAGAGCCTTACTTAACTGTAAAAAGGGCTACTAAGGCTAAGAATAAAGATATAACATATAAGAAGTAATAAATAAATTACAAAGCTAGAAAGTAAGTAATAGTAGTAATATATTAAATAAGTATACATACCTTTAATGCTTTAGTTGAAGAGAAATACTTATAATTAGAATATTATAAGACTACCTTACTTACTTATAAACTAAGGTAATTATTATAGAGAAAAAAGAGTATTAGAAATTATATAGTAGAGGTATATAACTTATAAAAAGTATAATAACTTTTATTTTTATTAAGCTTTTAGAGGATTTAGGCTTATTATATAAAACTAAAAAAAATGGTACTTTTTTACTATAAGAAAAAGTTACTAGTATTAGTTATTAGGGATATTAAGCTAATAGCCTTTAGATTAGAGTTAAGGGGAGGATTAGGGTTAAAGGGAAAAGTAGGGAGTATTATAGGCTTTATTATAGAAGATAAGCATAGGTAGAACCTACGTATAGAACAACCTTCTACTAGCAGCAACCTACCTAGTAAGTAGGCTGCTACTTACCCCCTAGAGAGTAGCTAGACTATAGATTCTTCCTTCTTCCCCTCTTTAATCTAGATACATTCAATTAAAATACCCCTATTATTAACTAATAATAGCTACGCCTCTTATATATCTATACTTTACTAACCTACTAGTACCTTTTTAATACCTTACTAATTTACTATACAACGTACCTACATAGCAAGTCGCGGATTATAGCAAGTCGCGCTCGTCTACTTCCTTTTTGCCTCTTTAACCTTTATACATCTTTCCCTCCACATACAAACATACAATCTACCTTAATTAAAAGTTATATTATCCTTACTATCTAGGCTCTTAAAAAAGACCTAAAAATGCCTTTATAAAGAGCTACCTCTACCTTCAAGGTCTCTAAATTAACCCTTTGTAACTAACGTATAGGATACGTTACATAAAGCAAAAGATAACTGAATTTAATAAAAATAACTATAACTAAAGAGGAGGTAATTCTTAAATAAGTTATTAACCTAACTAATTAAAGGTTCCCTCTATAATAAAACGATATATAAGAAATAGCTAACTAACTCCTAAACGCATATAATGGGATGTATACAAAACCCTAATAGGTAGAGACCTTTATATAATATATTCCTAAATTAAAAATATAACTTTAATATTAAATTAACTATAAGAGGGCCTTAGCTAAAGATCCTATAATTATATCAGGCTAGTTTATACTTATATAAAACATAATTATAAAGTATAAAATACTAAATTATAATATATATAACTTTAATAAGATTAGTTTCCTAATAGGAATGCTATTATATATAATAGTTATTATAACTTTTAACTATAAGAAAGGGCTTTATATAAAGTAGCTTAGTAATTATAAATAGGTTTCTATTATTCAGGGTATATATATAAATAGCTAGTTAATACCTCTATATCTTATTATAAAAAGTAAATATTACCTCCTCTCCTAGTATATTAATATCTAATTCCTAGCTACATAGTATATTTATCTAAGTAACAATAGGTAGATAATAAATAATATTAGCCTAGATTAGCTAAAGTACTTTAATTAGTATATAAAGTCTTATATAAAGGGTTTTTATTACCTCTTAATCCTTAATAGTTATAATAGCTATAGATTAACTAACTTTAATAAATACTATAAGGAACAGAATATGATTACTTTATATATACCTCCCCATTTATTATATAAGCTCTAGCCTCTTAATATTAAGTACTTTAGCCTATTAAAGTACTTATATAGTAAGGAAATTAAGAAGATAATGTAAATATAGATTTTATATATTACTAGGGATAACTTCTTTCCTACCTTTAAAGTAGTATTCTTTACCTTAATAGGTAAAAATAATATATAAGCTAGCTTTTAATAGGTAGGCCCTGGTCGAAGGGATAGATCTAACTAATTAGAGCGTTAGGATTTATTCCTTACCTCCTC
>PUHP01000853.1:1450-18444 GCA_006783085.1 Colletotrichum shisoi | reverse complement strand
CTGCCGAAGGCCTAGTCGGGCGGCAGGGCGCGTCTGGCACGCACAACGCACTTAACAACATCATCGCACTCAATATACGCACAATTGACCCATCACGGTTACCCTTGCCAATCTAACACATACGTTATTTCATACGGAGATGTGTACATTGTACGAAGTTGTTCGATGAACCCAAGAAGAAAGCTATCTTGTCGCACAACTGGGATAGAGCTTGGGAAAAGTGGCCCGGGCAGTCGTCTCCCGCCCTGTCGGTTGCACTGGAGTTAGTGAAGTGGGTCTAGGCAAACGCCAAAGCCGGGGCTTAGGATTTCTCTCCACCCGGCCAAAGCTCCCCTCCCCTCCTTCTTTCCCAACTTTCGACAGTCAAACCACGTTTTGACTTTCCACAAGAGTTCCTTTCCCATCTTTCCCGAGTAACTGGACAGCTCCCGCATCGCAGAGCACTGGTACGACGCCTTCAAAAAGCACACAGAGAATAACCAACCGAGGCTTGGACTCTGAGAAGCTGAAATGATCTCACTCGCCGTACACGTGTACAAGACGACGATATCCATTCCTTCCGTTTCTCAACCACAGTAGCCGTCCTTCACTGCCTCGTGCCGCACCGTACCCACCCTGCCCAAGCGAGTTAGGGCTAGTCCCAATATGGTAGTGTACGAGAAAGCGGGGCAGTCAATGTGGGAGGGGAAAGTGGCCAGATTGGTCCGTAGCACACTAGCGAAGTGGAAAGGGAAGGCGAAGCACAAGGGGGGGGGCTTCCCACCTCCGATCGTGACTGCGCTCTAACGCCACTCCTCCCCTCTCATCGAGATCGATCATTAGAGCGTAACTCGATCAAACGCTCTGAGATCGTCTAGCCATCGAACGCGGCCGAAATGCAACTTTCCCTTTCCGCTTTCTGTTTTTCACGGATTCCACATGCCCCAGACACGGTAGCACCAGCGCTGACTGTGTGACGACCCTCCGCCAATCCCTGCCCAAGGTTTTTCGCTGGTGAGATATGCTCCGCAGCTTGATGCCTGGTCGTTCCCCTCGTCCCCCCTCGAGCACGAACCCTTGGATCGTATAAGACTTGGATACCGCCCTGTTCCACCTTTCGCCTCATCCTCTTCACACACCCTTTTGGCGCCTCAACCGACAAGCTGGATTCATCACCTACCTGGCCAAGCAAGGTGCTTTTTTCGACCGATAATACATACGCGCATACCAATACACGACCCGCCCATAGTCACGTCATATCTACTTATCAGTAGACGGCCCGGGCTAAACCAAACCCTATCGTAACAACAGGCGATTTTGGCTTCAAAGGTTTCTAGCCACGACGAAGCCTATCGCCGCATCCAGCCAATAACTTACGAGGATCACCTTGAGGATTCACGAACCTGTTCGACCAAGTCCCTGCCGCTTGTATTCCGGACTCCATCGTCGTTATATCAATCGTCAATCAGTCGTCGACAGCGAAGATGCCGAAGCGATCTCTAGACGCCAGCAACTTGTCCCCTACGATGCCGACGGTCCGGGCGCAGAAGAAGGTGCGAAGCAATCTATACGTCTCGCGTGGCGTTTCGTCCGCTCAGTCCCCTTACCTGCCCAGATTCTCCCCTCTATTCACCCCCGTCCCTAGCCATATTACGCCCAACATGTCGTGCTCAGTTGCATTCAGGCTTTAACTGACTCTTCTCCGGGTAGACTGAGAGATCCCACGAAGAGAATCAGGAACGCGCCTATATTGCCGCCTCACGGCGTGCAGACCGAAGCATCGAGGCTCGCGTGCAGTCGGCTAAGATGGCCAGTGAGATTCATAAGAAGCGCACCGGCAAGGGTTTCAAGATTTCCGAGGCCATCGTTCAAGCCGAAGAGATGTATGAGGAGGAAGAGGACGACATGCCCAGATCCTACCGCATGCTCGCAGCTCACTTGCAGACTGGCTCCCCCGAATTCGACTACCGTGTTAATGCCTTCCTTGCCAACCGCGTAGCCATGGCAAGCATGGTGGCTGGACTCCGCAACGAGGAATGGGCCCAGAATCCCATCAACAAGATGTTTGCTGAGCAGTTCCCGAACGCCAACAAGCAAGCCCAGGCTTTGTCACGCAACATAACCAACTCGATGTACTACCAGCCCGTTGCTAGACAGTCTGCAGGCCAGCAGCAGCAGCAGCAAACTTCACCTGTCAACGCTGCTTCGAGCCCAATCTCACCATCCTTCGGCACGGTAAACTTCCAGTCAGAGAATCAGCAGTATCAAAGGGAGACGACGCAGTCTCTGGCGTCGCCCATGGAAATGGCCACGCCTATCGCACGAGAGAGCGCTCTGTCCCCCCCTGCTTTGTCCCCTTCTTCCGAGGCGGCGGCTGGTACACCATCGACACGCGCCGCTTCGACCTTCCCTTCGCCAATGATGACGATGAATCACAGCCTCTTCTCGCCCGAGTCGTCCTTCACAGCGGAGCTTCCCATGGATGTCAAAATGATGGCACCCAATTTGGACATGAGTGATCCAATGTCTCAAATGTTCATGGGCAACCCTTTACAGCAACAGGTGTACTATCCTGACACGCATTCGTTGGCTGATCTGAACCACGACCAGCATCTGAACGACATGGCGCTAGCCAACCACGAGTACTTTGACGGAAATTTGAACCCGTACGCATCCCGCTACGACGAAAATGATCCGCAAGACGAGGGCACAACGCCTGCACCCAACGTCAACGATAGCTGGGATGCTTTCCTTGACTTTGGCGAGCAATCTGACACAGGTGCCGTTGATCCGACATTGTAGTCGGCATGCCACCAAGCGTGGTTGGCACATGGATTGTGTGACGGACATAATAAGGACAACACATAGAAAGAGAAGGAAAGTAACAAGTGGTATGATATGATGAAGGGACCCTGGCTGGTTCATGAGCATGACTTTTTAGAGTACGCATTTGCATCGGTCGGTCCACAAGAGGCGACATGGAATACCCATCAGGCAACCCTATCGGCGTTTGGGTGTATTGGATATTTCCCTTTTTTCCCCTCCCCCCGTTCCCAATGTTTAGTTCATCGACGTCTGTTAGCCTGAGGACACTAAGGGATGGATGGTTTGTTTTTGGTTCTGCTGTTAATCGGTCCCTGTCGAGGAGTACATGTCAAAATCATGGCCGCTGTATGTTTGCTCGGGGAGCGGATAAGACGAGTTTTGTGAGGGAGGAAAGTACTGCGGTTGACGGCCAACCTGCAAAGGACAGATGATGAAGGGAGATGATGATAACGGAAAACATCAATTTCGTTAAAATAAAAAAACGGCGGCGACAGGATGAGAGGGTTACTGCGATTCGGCGGAAGCAAGTGCTGGTAAGAGGCACGGACAACCTGCGAATTAGGCAATGCCTGTATCCCAGAGACTGCAAAACAAAACACAAACCAGAAAACACGTAAATTGACGCAGGTCCTGACCTGAAGACACCTCGGAACGAAAGTCGCCTCCGTGATCCACTCTCCGTTCCGTTACCGAAAGTGGGTCTTAGAAATGGGTCTTAGAAATGGGTCTTGGCCGATTTTCGAGACCGGAGGTTGCAAGGCCTCATGACGAAGGCTACTGTGTGAGCTCAAATAACCGAGTCGCCAAATGGTTCGTTAAGCGCAGGGTGCAAGCCATGATGCAAAAAGCGTCGACGGTGTTTTTTCTACTTCTCTCATCTATGCAATGGAAACACCGGTGTTGGTGTTCTGGTAATTGAGAGCCGTGTGAAACGCGCCTTGCCTGAGCAATGGCGTATGACATAAGCAGAACTACCGACTAGGCGGTCGTGCCTGCCCTTAAGTAGTAGCAGTCTGATGACGGATGGGTACCCACAGAGACAGAGCCAGCAAGCTACCTAGGAAAACTTCCTACTGGCACAAGCCGGTGTTGCCCACTACAGCAAAGCTCGAGTCCCCTGGCCCGGTTCCCACTTTGCCGACGTGCGCGGCCGGAGATCCACCAACGAAACAATTCCCAACCTGGAATTTCGAAGTTTGGTCAACATTCATGTTGGCAGCTTCCAGATTCATCCGCCGAGTCATGACGTCCGCATACGCCAATGGCTCCGCCAAGGCGGCCTATTCTTCCTCGGCCGCGACGACGACCGCTCTGAGCCGATGGAGCATCGCGACGAAGCAGCTCCCAGCCGTCGACAAGATCAAGTCACTACACATCTACGACTTTGACAATACCCGTATGGCTGGCTTCCCACGTTCGCGTCATGCCCAAGCGCGCGCGTAACCTGATGGAATTGCGAGAGAGAGAGAGAGAGACTAGAGACTGACTTTTGTTCGTGTGCCTTTTACAGTCTTCAAAACCCCTTTGCCGAACCCCGCACTATGGAGCGGTCCTACGATCGGCGTGCTATCGAGCCAGGACATGATTTGCAATGGCGGTTGGTGGCACGACTCCCGAATCCTCTCAGCGACAGGCGACGGCGCCGACGCCGAGGAGAAGCGCGCGTGGGAGGGCTGGTGGAACGAGAAGATTGTCGACCTGGTGAAGCTGAGCATCAAGCAGAAGGACGCCCTGTGCGTGCTGCTGACGGGCCGCTCCGAGCGAGGCTTCGGGGAGCTCATCAAGAGGATGATCCAGAGCAAAGGCCTCGACTTTGATATGATCGGCCTAAAGCCTGCCGTCAGCCCGACAAACCAGCACTTTTCGAGCACCATGCACTTCAAGCAGCTCTTCCTGGCCGCCGTCATGGAGACGTATAAGAACGCCGATGAGATCCGCATCTACGAGGACCGCCCGAAGCACGTCAAGGGATTCAGAGATTTCATGGTCGAGTACAACCGGAAGCAGAACATCAACGCCACACGCACGCGCGGCCCCATCACGGCTGAGGTCGTCCAGGTGGCGGATCTGTCGACAACGTTGGACCCCGTGGTCGAGGTTGCCGAGGTGCAGCACATGATCAACCTTCACAACAAGGAGATCGCCAAGCAACCCACCAGCCTGCGCCCGAACCGGCTCATGGTCAAAAAGACCGTCTACTTTACGGGCTACATGATTAGTAAAGAGGACACAGCGCGTCTGATGAAGCTGGCCCAGATCCCCTCCGGCATGCCCGAGCAGGAGCTCAAGTTCCACGCCAACAACATCCTCATCTGCCCACGCCCCTGCCCGGCCAGCATCCTGGAAAAGGTTGGCGGCATGGGCAGCAAGATGAAATGGGAGGTCACCGGCACGGCATGTTTCGAGAACAGTATCTGGGCGGCCAGCCTGCGACCCGTCCCCGCCACGGCCAAGTTCCATACCGACAACCCCTCCCCGCTCGTCGTCCTTGCCCTGCGCAAAGGCGCGCGCCCTGTCGATGCCGGCAAGATTCAAAACTGGCAAACCGTGCCCGCCGACAGGGCTATGACGTTCGAGACGACCGTCGGCGAGAAGATGATACTCCGCATCGAGCCCGAGGACCCTCGCGAGGACGAGTACGAATCGCTCTTCGCCAATAAATCTTCTAAAAGGAAACACGACGGCGGCGACTACTCCCGTGACCACCACCGCCACGGACACAACCCCTACAACGGCCGCAACGAGCGCCGCGACTTCCACTCGGGCGGAGGAGGTGGTGGCCGTGGCCAGGGCCGCGGCAGTCACCGCGGCGGCGGCGGCAGAGGAGGCAGAGGCCACCGTGGTAACGGTAAAGGCGGTCGCGGCGGGCGAGGCATGCACGGCTACCGCTCGCTCGACGACGTCGAGCCGCGGAACCAGCAAGGAGGTTACGGTCAGCCTGTTGAGTATGATGACAGCAGTTACTCGTCCCTCCCGGCGCAGCAGCAGCAGCAGCAGCAGCAGCAGCAGCAGCAACAGCAGTACCAGCTGCCTCTTAGCGCCTGGCAGCAGGGTCCCCCTTCCAACGCCCCGACCGGCCCGTCTGGGGGACGTCCCATGGGAGGCGGCAGTAATCACGGCGGCGGGGGCGGGAGCGACCTACAGAACTACTACTAGAAGTGATAGTCTTCGGGTGTTCTCCCCGAGGGACGATCTGCGCCGTCAAACTGGAGGATCCAAAGGTTGGAGCAAAGTTGAGCTTCGTTCCATGGGATCGAGATGGCATTCACGCATTCCGCGGATCATGTAAAAACACCAACGCGCGAGTGGGGGAGGCGATGTTCGCTTCAAGGCATCAAAAGAAAGCAAAAAGGACACGGCGACCAAGCAAGGGATTCTCTTAAAATAAAACAGGGGAAAACACGGATGGTTGTGGCAAAGGGGGGAGGGGAGGGAGGGGGCGGATTTGCACTTCTTTTTTTTTTTTCTCCTTTTTTTTTGGCAGGCGAGCTAGGCGTCCTGGAGGCTATACTTTTTTTCTTCTTGACATGATACCGATCGATACCTTTCGTACCTCGCAACGATGAGCAAGGTTCATTTGAGCTCTCATGGTCTCGTCGCGTCGCGTCGTAATGTGACATCCGATCCGACCGTTTTCTCCGTCCCGTTTTCTCCGTCCGATCAAGGCGCCGAAAAGGGTGCGGTAGGTCCCGTCCTCCTTGCAACTTGATACTTGTGTTGTTGTTTTAACATGTTTTTTTTTTCTGATGACTTTCTACCGTGTCTGCCTTTGTGTCTTCCTTTCTTTTCCATGCAGTCAAAAGACTTCAGTCCTGAATCCGTACGGACACTTTTGGAATCCTCCCGAGTCCTCTGCAGAACGCGCCGATTCTCGAAGGGTTGCCAGCTCTATCAATCCTTCCACCTCTCGCGCGGGACCGGATTAGTTTTTCTCGTCCTTTCTTTTTGTTTCCCCTCCTCTAAAGCTCCCCAGAAACAGAACGGGACGCCAAGACCTATTCGTCGTCCTCATCCGAGTCGTCATCATCATCATCGTCCTCCTCCTCGGCGTTCTCCAGCCACTCTACAAGAACCCTGCACTTCTCCTTGAGCGCCGACATACCCTCGCCCTCGTCGGCGCGTGCGTCCTCCCACCAGGCCAGGATGCCTTCCTCCTCAAGGACGTCGAGGCCGTACAGCTGCTGCAGCATGGCGGCCAGCAGGACACCGGCGCGGTGGTGCTCGAGGTTGCGGCAGCCGAGAAGAGCGTGCTGCAGCGCGAGGACGAAGTCGACCTGCTCCGCCTCGCCGCCGCCGACGCCCACCTCGGAGACAAACTTGGACGCGCCCTTGCTCGAGTTGAAGGTCGAGTCGGCGGCCTTGGGCGGCTCGAGGCCGCCGTGCTCGGGCTCGAGGAGTTCGGCGGCGCGGCGGGCGAAGGCGATGGCGACGGCCTTGCGCATGGCCACGTCCGATGCGTCGTTGGCGAGGCGCAGGCCCATGAACTCGAGCTTGGCCGAGTCGAAGTCGCCCGACTCGGCGCGGAGCGCGTCGAGGAGGCCGTGCACCGCGTCGTGGTGGAAGCCCGACTTGCCCTGGGAGTCGTCCGAAACGAACGAGTCGGCGCGGTTGCGCGCGTCTGCCGAGAAGGGGGTGACGGCCGAGCCGGCGTTCGAGTCGTCGTCGTCACCCACGTCGGAGGAGAGGGTTGAGATGGTCGAGGTGGAGAGCGAGAGGTGGGCGAGGTTGTAGATGAGGGAGCGCTGGAGGGTCGAGGGGTCCTCGTCGTCGATGTCCTCGGCCTCGGGGTCGACGTAGCGCGCGCCCTTGCCCGAGGGGCCGACGAGTGCGGCGTCCGACGCAACAGGGCTGCCGTTGTGTGCGGTGACTGCGAGGACGGTGGCCTCAGGGATCTTGCTCTTCTCGCCGAGGGTGACGCCAAAGGAGAGGAGCGAGCCGGCGTCGACGGTGGAGCCCTTGCCGACGATGCTGGAGTCGGCCAGGATGGAGCGGGTGATGACTACATCGTCCTCGATCACGGCGTCGTCCCAGATGAAGCTGTCCTCGATGCGGACGTTGTTGCCAATCTTGCACCGCCGGCCGACGATGCTGCCCGACACTCTGCTGCCGGCGCCGACGGTGGCTCCCTGGCCGAGTATGGATCTCGAGATCGTGCTGTC
Source organism: Colletotrichum shisoi (assembly GCA_006783085.1). Lineage (NCBI taxonomy): Eukaryota > Fungi > Ascomycota > Sordariomycetes > Glomerellales > Glomerellaceae > Colletotrichum > Colletotrichum shisoi. Next base: position 10,480 of record PUHP01000853.1, on the reverse strand, counting down.
CGGCGCCATGACGGCCCCATCCTCCACGCAGACTGCGCCGCTCGTCATCTTGTACGTCTGGCCCGGGATGACGTTGCAGTCGGGGACAAAGGGGAAGGTCCAGCGGCCGAGGACGTCTTTGCTGATGGACTCGTACATCTGGAGGTTGCTGGCGCGCGCGGCGTAGCCCTCCTCGAGGACCTCGGCGTAGATGGCCTTGCCGTTCAGCTCCCAGTCCTTCAGAACGCCGTGCAGGAAATTCCTCCTCGGCAGCTCGTAGTCGAAACTCTCGGACCACAACGCCAGCACCTCGGGGGTGCAGATGTCAATGCCGGCGTCGATCAGGTCGCCCCGGATCTCGAAGTCGGCCGAAAGCTCGTCGATGACGGCCGGGTCGAGCGTCATGTAGTGGTCGCTCTGCAGGGGATTTGTCTCGTCGTAGTGTAAGCAGCGCTTCGTCTTGGAGTCGATGACAAACACCGGGTTGATGCCATTCGGCTTCGTCCTGTGCTCCTCGGGGCCGCCCGATCGCAGGACGACCGTCATGATGTTGGTCGCGGCGGCCTCCTTGCGCGCCTTATGCGCCGCCAGCGCGCCGTCGAGGGAGATGTTGGAGACGACGTCGCCATGGACGACGATGAAGTCGCCGTCCATGATGCCGCGTCCATCGAGGTCACGGAGGAAATCACCGATGGAGCGGGCGTCCGAGACACGGATGAACTGCAGGCTCGTGAACGGGGTACGGATGGACATGGGCGACCACCGCGATGTGTTGATGTAGTTCTCGATCTGTTCCGAGTGGGAGCCGCAGTAGATATAGACCTCCTGGACGCCGTTCATGGCAAGGAACTCGAGGGTGTATTCGATGAGTGGCGTGTTTGCAAGGGGGAGGAGGCACTGCGGGCGGGCTGTTATTAGTCGGCCGTCGCACGCGCAAAGACGGGGAGGGGTTTCTCGTATGAACTCACTCTTGGCTTCTCTACTGAAAACGGAGCGAATCTGTCTTGGAAGGAGTCGGTGATGATCTGTAATGGAGCGAAAGAAGAGCAACCAGGTCAGCAATTTCGCGAACCGTCATCTCGGCGGTGCCCCACCATATGACGCCTGGGATCCGGAAACTCACCACGGCCTGCAAGACATCCTCGCGCTTGCCCTCGGCGCCAGCCTTGCCGGACTTCTTGCCCTTGCTGGCACCCGAGGCCTTTCCCTTTTGCTGCGACATCGTCTGGGTGAGGTGGATCGCGACGGGGGTTGAACGGCGGCTTAAGCGGGAGAGGAGGGGGGGGGGTATCAAAATATGTCGGTCGCGGGGTCGTAAGTCAAGGTCGGGCAGTCTGGAAATTTCAAGGTGAGTGACTCAACCATTCCGATGCGGCATGGACCGTGCGCTGGATCCACTTCGGTGTGCTCCGGTGAAGACACACACCGAGATTTTACCTGACTGTAGGAGAGGATAAGACCTTGACATCGCATTGTCATTAAATAAGGCTCACTACTCTTGATAGTTCCTTACAATACTTAATGCCTCAATTTTGAATGCAAAGGACTATTGAAACAAGTCTTTGTTTATATCAGAAAGATTTCTCCTGCTCAGATGTCTGTTATACCTGAGCAAACAAAAGGTAGCAGACAACAAACTGCGTTCAACAAAACACACTAGTTGACACAATACTGCAATCCGATGCTTCAGTTAGTCTACAAGCTATCCTATTTGGCTAGGCTTCTCTCTCTCTTTCAAGTCCATCCACATCTTCAGCATCATTAACTCAAGCCCCATACTGCGTCATTCGGATCACACCTCGTAATGGGATATGGCAATTGGATCTGATAATCGGCTCGGTGGTGAGCGCGTGTGCCGCATCATGTTGTCCCGAAAGAAGCCTGGGCACCTTCCATGCAGACTGAGCAACTCGACATCAGTGTTATACTCCTTGGTCAAAGCGGCGGCGTAATTGGCCATGAATATCCTCAGACGCGGCAAGCCTCTGCTGACAGAGTAGGCCAGCTCGATGTGACGTGGAACAGGGAAACGGCGAGCAAACAGAGTCTTACCCTTGGCGTATGCCAACAGTGTGTCGTCCAGGAGCCGCTTCCAGCGGTACTTGGTGGCCAACATGGCCAGTCGGACAAGCTTGATTTGTAGAATCTCTGCTTCTACGCGTCCTTCACTTGCCTCAAACACCGGTACGCCTTCCTCTTGGAGATATTTGGTCATGGCGTCCCGTATTGCTTTTTCACTCGGTCCTTCCACCTCCAAAAGCGTGTCTTCTGCCTCTTCCATCTCCTCCGTGTTCTGGTAGGTGGCCTGGGATCTCCGAATCGCAGGGTCGACCATTTCATTGTACTTCGTGAGTCTGAACTCTTCAAAAGAGACATCTCTCGTAGCGCCTGCGGCCCCGCTGCCGCCGAGACATTCCGTAAGCACCTGGTGTTGAACATAGAACCCATCCTGGTCTGATTCTTGGTCAAGCTGGCGGGGAGGCAGGAGGTTCGGAATGTCCGGGACCTCCTCGACAGAGTACGGATTGGCCAGCAAATGTGGTAAGACGGACGGTACAGTCTTTCGATAACACCAGTTCACCATCATACCGATCGTGTCGGGGTGCTGGTTGGGAATGAGGATCTCCTCGACTATGGCCGCTTGCATTGAAGACATGTTCTCAGTAATGGTCCATGGCACCAAGTGTCTGTGGATCACAAACTTGACCCTTTCAAGTCCAGCAACGACTGTGACGGTGTCGTCTGTGAACTCGCTATGTGAAAGAGTCAGCATCTCGAGAAAAAGGTGTGTTAGAACTGGAAAGGAGCGCACTGGCTGGCGGTCAATATATAACCCATCGGGATTATCGAGCCCTCTGATTCCGGAGATTCACAGCTTGGAAGGGGGCTGAAAACTTCCTCGGAGACCTCGGAGACCTCGCGACCTGGAGTGCCAATGACGGTTACTTCGTCGGTGGCAGTGGGCTGCTGTTCCTCCACCGGAGGGCTGGATGTGGGTTCAGGCTCAGAAGGTCCTTCACTCGGCGTGGACTTGGGCCGTTTGGCCGGCGGCAGGTCGGTGGGGTCCGGGGAGGCACGCTTGAGATCGGGCGGCCGAGGAGAATCCATAGTGTTTAATTCGAAGATGGCAGCGTGGATGATGACGATGATGATGATGATGTCGGGAGTTTGCAGTCTCTGTAATGCTATGATGGGCGTCGGTAGAGGAGGCGTTCGGCCAAACGGAGAAAAGAACACGACAGGACATTCTGACTGGCAAGAAAACAGGCGAGGAAGGCGTGTGACTATGCGACGCAGGAGGAAGTAAGTGCAGTTGGGTCTCTTACTTATCTCCTTCCACATTTCATTTGGGTGGTGCATGGTTGATTTGTTATTCTAGCCTGACATTGGCGTTTGCGGAGGAAGTCTCCCATTTACCTCGGTTTCCTCGAAAGCCGTCTTTGAAACCAATTGCATCACACTCTGAACAGATTGGCTGTCACCAAGGTTCACTTGAGCCAAAAAAAGAAAAGCTTGGGGAGAAAGGACATCTACAGAGATCAACTATCTGCTCGAAAGTTGGCGCATATTTGGAGCAAGAGAAAGATGTTTTCCCTATTCTGTCCCTTGTGCCGATCATAGCTCATCCCTCGTCAGGGATTCCGCCAACCTGTACGCTCATCAGGGTCGACGTTGAACGAGATATCATTGCGAGGTTCTCCTTTCCTCTGCACAGCCAGTAACATACTCGTGGTGCAACACTCCAATATTGGAAAAGACGGTAGGACGACAGTGGCCATGCGAGTACTCACCCAATTGCATGAGTTCCTAGCATCCGACCCGTCGTCCAAGGTACGCCAGCCGCCGTCGCTGTTTCCGTGATGTGTCTTCGTCTATAAAGCCCGAGACGATGACAGTAGTCAGTCTTTTGATGCCTCGGGCGGGCCTTCGGCACGGTGTGGAAAGAGTGCTACGCCCTGGAAACTAGACGCGGCATTTGCCACTCCCTCGAAGTCTTCGTGTCTACCGTCCTGGGTTGTCCACGGCTCGCGGCGCAAGGGACGAGGCATCCTCCTTCTCCCATACAAGCGGTGCGCAGATTGACGGCCGCGGAGGGTCGTGGAGACTCTGCGCGGGACTCGTCGACGGGGGACCATTTAGGTTCCCTTTATGGCGTTACTCTACAGACACCTTGCCTCGTTCCGAGCAACAGAGTGAGAACCTCCCCCGCGAAGATGATACAGACACAGGGTTTCCACGACTGAGAGTGATAGGCGTTGGTCGTCTTTTCACTTCACGAGCCTGCCTGAGCTGTGTTGTCAGTCGAGTGACACTCCCTCCGCCCTTTTGCTCTGGAGTATTTCTTCGTCAGAATGCGGTAATACGGTGCACACAACGACTTCGTTGATGAAGTATGTAAACGCTCGACCCGCGAAACAAGCTCGTGGTCAAAAGAAGTCATCGCCCAAGTAGTTGGGACATCGAACGAAGGGGGGCCATGGATGCATGCCACGAACCGACGAGTGGAACCCGAATGGAATCCAGAGTCGGTCATCAAACCTCAAGCCTAAGCTGCGTGCCGACGACAGGGCCAAGGGAGAATATGGCCGGCGGCTGTTGGTCAACGACAATGCCTAGCGGTAGGACGGCAGGACAGCAGCGAGACAGCGCGACAGCGAGATACAGTGGTCTCGGCGCCCGCCCGCCCCCCCCTGCGCAGAACAGAATGTTCCGGCCGCGATGTATGTCTCTGGACCCAATCTCCCTGCGCACATCGAGCTCGGGGCTGTGGCCCAATACGCTCCAGTGCCGAGCAGTCGGGCCTGGCTTGGGCGTACATGTCCTGTTCCATCTCAGCTGGCACGGTCCCGGAGAAAGCCGCGGCGGAATGGAGCCCCGGATGAAGAAGGGACGGACACGTGCGACATGCGCCGTCGTCGTGTTGTCTCGCGAGGCCACATCTGCTCGAAGCCTTGAACTCATTCCTTGGACCGCTTCCTGGTGGGAAGCTACATGCGTTATATGCGACGGTTGGTAGAATAAGTTGGGGTCAGATCGGGCAGACCCGCCCGATCTGAGATGTAAGATATCTTCGGGGGGCCCTGGGGAGAAAGGGAGGGAGGCTTCGTCTCAAGTTGCTCTATCTCCTCGGCTAGCTCAGTCATCGAGGAAGTGCATGAAGTTCAAAATGGTTGCCCCACCAAGCGATAGAAAGCAAAAAAAAGAAGAAAAGGAGAATAAATCGCAAGCATTGGAAGACCTGCCGCGCCATCGGCGGTTAGAACATGCGTCGCGGATGGGGTTCACTGCACAGCACCCAGCAGCTGACGGGCGTGGGATTTCAGCATCGGATCCGGCGGCCTCACAAGCGTCTTACGCCGACGCGGAGCGACGGATCTCTTTGGCTCCTCCTCCCCTCTTCCTTCTTGTTCACCGTAGTGCACTTGCAAAATCCTTCCTGTTCTCCTCCTTAATCTATAAATGGGTCGTCGTCCAGATGGGGGAGGAAAGGAAAGAAACCGGACCCTTTTAAAAAATTAGGTTAACAAACCACAAACAGAGACGGGGGGGGAGGAAAAAGAGGGGGGGTTATCCCGGAGGCAGCCAGGAAATACCTGATGTTTTGCGATCGGCGACAGTGACACAGTGTGGTCTCAGGGCGGGTATTCGTCAAACTTCATGGTCCCCCGAACTGGAAAAAAAAAAGGGGGGGGGGGGCCACCGAATTTGTTCTTCTTCCCCTTCTTCCTCCCCCATGCATCATTTCCCCCCTTGGTTGCCAGTTGCACCTTTCTCGTTACGGTTTTGCCAGTTGGGATCAACCCCCGGCAGCTGTGACGCATGGAAACCAGGGGGGGGCCAGCTCACCTGACTCTCGAAAAATCTTGCCTGTCCCGCCTCACCCTTTCCCCCCCCTCCCATTCTTCTGTGTCTCTCTCCCTTTACTAAATCGGCCGGGAGATCTCACACATCCTGGTCCTGGGCGCCAAGATTGCCGTGTGGATATGGTATGACCCGTGCTGAACTGGCGGCGTCCCCTCAGTTGCGTCATACTGGGTCCCGCCGTTGCTGCGTCCAAGGGACAGCCCGGCTTTAGGGGTTTGATTCTTTCGGTGCGTTGTTAACTTGGGTTAACTTCAGCACTTCAGCCTCCTCCATCAGACACGTTATTATAGAGCTATGTACGGATATACTATCTGTGTATGAGTCCGATGTATATGCCATCTTGTCCATGCGTCGCTCGGACGTTCGATGATGATGATGATGATGATGCTGATGACTTCAAGACCATGGCAAAGCTTCATTGCTTTAATCTTATCCGTGGTTGGAACACCCCTCCTCAACCTTCACTCTCTCTCTGACCATCCCAGCTCTCGGTTTGGCGACGTTGAACCCTTGGCACCACCGTAGCTACGTCCAACTTCTTGGTTTGCCTTGCCGATCTTGGCGCCGGATGGAATGCTGTCCGTTTCGGAATCGGCCTGGTGACTGCCAGACTGCAGAGGCACCACCACGTACAGATACTCGCTCGTACAGCAATTTTTCTAGTGTAGCTCTTGCAAGTGCTGGGCTGTACGAATTTGCTGAACCAGGCCAACCCGTCCCTACTCAAGTCCCTGGTTTCTGCGTGCAGACAAGACACCACCAGCGCGCGCTCGGCGTCGTGGGCCTTCTCCCCCGTCTGAACTATCCGAAGCACGGAAGCTCCCCTTTGTTAGTAGGGCCGTCGGTTGATACCGAAGTCTTGGTGCCAGGCAATTGGGTTCTTTCTGACTGTCTGGAATTCGTGCTCTTGAGTCCCCATGTCGCACGCGTCCTCGAGACACGCTGACGCCTCCCGCTCAGAGCTCGAGCGATGAAAGGTTACCCCGGGTGGCAGATTGGGATCAGCAAAGCGGCGGTTGAAGACCAGAGTCGCGTCACTCGCGTATCATCTGGGAGAGATTGAAGGAGTCAGGCTCCAAAGTGTAAGTCGTTGCTCCGCATATCACTTGTCTGCCTTTCCTTGATCCTCGGCGTCGTTGCAAAGCAACTCTGACGCCGCTTCGACTGGTGGTGTCTTGTCCGCGCCAGAGTCCCGCACCGATCAGGCGTCCGCCTCGATGTCGGGACCGGTGAGGGCGCGCCGTCTTCAGGTAGGACCATGGCCGGAATAAGGCAGCTTGGCCACTTTGGCCGAGGCAGCCCGAACGGCACGCCTGCGGCTGCACCCAAAGGGTCCCTCCCCCTTCTGGGACGGAGTGGGAAGATCCAGTTAATCAAGGCTGGCCTATCCAGAAGTACAACAGGCATGTATTACGCGGCAGATCGTTGCCATCCTTGGTCCTCAGGATCATGTTCACACAGCTAACATTGGTGGGCAGCACGCGCTGCGACGGTAGAGTTGCCAAACCCACACCGTCCCTCCCACTTGATACTGACTGCTATCCACTCGATCGGCGACCAGTGACTGTCGGCGCCCATCGCACAGTACTCCAGCACGAAGGTAGTTTGTCCGAGGGGTTTTCTTCTCTGCTCCGTCAGTCTTTTCCACATTATATCCCCCGCACTGCAGCCTGCAGGGCCCTTTGTGATCTTGGTCATTGGACGGCGTGGACAGCATGCTTACACGCAAAGAGGCGGCCCGACAATTTAATCGACAGTCTGTCGCTGTGCTGGTGAGGGACATTGGAAATCACCAAGTCGCACAATACCGACTTAACCATTGGCTGCCTGGTGCTCGGATGCATCTCCGCGTGGTTGGATAGAGTGCAGCAGGAGGCTGGCTTCGGCCTGCTCGACGTACTTAGACAGTCCCTGAGAAGCCATTGTGCAGTGTGTCATGCAGCTTGTGTGTCCGCTGGAATTGCTTCTGAGCTAACGGCCATCTCCTAGCGCGGCTATGCGAGCCCCTCCTTTTGTCTCATGCTCCCTGGTTGTCTTGCGCGCTGCCTACTCATCTGGATCACCCAATGGGTTCAGAACAGGACTCGAAGACGTGCCATCAGATCGAGACGACGGGAAAATCCAGGGCCCAGGGCAGAGAGCTCTCCATTTCCCTGGCAAGTCGTCGGTCCATGTTGATCATGGAAGCCTGTGCTTGGCTGGCGGTAGGGGTCATGGCTTGACACGCACAAGCTTCGAGGGCGCATGTCGTCGACGTAAAGGCGAGTACTTAACAGCGAAGAAGATAGGACGAGTACTGCGGCGCATGTCGTGGGCAGCTCGCGGGCTTACATCACCCGGTTTATAGAGCGCCGGGATTTGCGTATCGCGACTTCCCAGACCCGATGCGTATTGCGTTGTGCAGTGCGGCGAATGAGCCGGGAACGTCCTGACAGGCGTTGAACAAACAGACGGCACAGCAGTAAGAGGAGACGTCGCGGATGAGAGTGTGGTGGAGACTGAATGGACGTTGACCATTTTGGATCGAGATGATTGCAAGGTTGAAGTGCAGACCTTCTGCGGGTGCGCATGGTCTTCGTGTATTTCTCTACGCGTCTGGACCTATTCGTACGCACTTAAGACCGGTTCGTTGGTGGACAGACTGGCATAACTAGGTACCGGAGTAGTCCCGGAATAGCGTCTCAGAGAGGCATAGACAATGAGAAGTATCTGCTGTGGTGTACGAATAGAGAGATTGAGAAGTCTAGTGTACTCAGAGTAGAGACAGTCGAGAGGGGACGGTGAGATGAGAAGATACGTACACCGCAGCCTCGCACACCGTAAAGTCGCATTCGAGAAGACAGTATGAGGTCATCGTTCTCGACACGGACCCAACGTGGGTCCGCGTCACCGGCAACAGCTGGAGACACTCCCTGGGCTCCTCGCAGCCCACGCTCTCTGGTGTGGGTTTGACAGAAACCCACGAATCCCAGCTGTCGACGGGTGGAGGGCTGAGGCGTGGTGTGGGGCACTCTCTCGTTTGTCTCTCCATCGAAGACCCGTAGCTTAGGTAACCACTTCCAATGCAACGGTAGGCGCCCAGGTAGACCGAGTGCACCTCCACCAAACAACTGGAACCACGGACTTTTCTCACTTTGGGCAGTTGTTCAGTCGAACTCGACCGCGCCGGCCGGGGGGGGGGGGGGG
>PUHP01000850.1:0-18330 GCA_006783085.1 Colletotrichum shisoi | reverse complement strand
AAGAGGAACTTCTTAGGCTGTTATTATAAGGCTACCTTTATAGGTATAATAATTAAGAATATTAGAAGTAGTTAGAAATAGATAGGGTTATAGCCTGTTTCTGTAGTAAAGCCTCTAATAAGCTCCCTCCTACTCCTAACAACACTAAAGCTATTAGCATTATCAGATTAGGTTAGCAAAGGGTAGTCTAGAGGTAAGGAAGGTAGGGAAGCTAAAGGATAGGTATCTACGTTGTCTGTAGTAGTATAGTTGACGCTAAGGAAGATAAAGGACCTAGCTAGCTAACTAAAGCTATTCATAAAGCTAGATAATAACGCTAGTACTTAACGCCTCCTTTTTATAAAGGTGAAAAAAGGCTTTAGTAAGAAGGCCTATAAGCTAGCTACTACCTAGCACAAGCTGGAGCTTCTACAGGCCTAAGTAACTAATACTGCAGTCAGAAAGAGGAAGGCAGTCTAGCTAGATCCTAATGCTAAGTTTGCTACTATCTTAGACGTGTAGAAGGCGTAGGTTAAGGCTAGTAAAAAAGAGGATACTACAGGTAAATCCAGCAAGTCTAATTTACCTAGTGAAGCTGAAGACTGTATTGTAGTAGCATCTAGAAGAGGGCAGTAATTAAGTGAAAATAGTGGTGATGTTGGAGATGGCTTCATTTTTTGGGTGTCCGCATGTGGGGGTTGTCCGAAAGTGGGTATGTTGACTTATCGATACTGCGCCTTAACCTTCGACGAATTCCTACGTCTGAATGAGACACAAAGCAGTCTGCGAGTCTCTGGTCGCTATGGCCAATAGGTTACTTGATTTCCCAATTGCATGCTACTCACCCTCATTCTGCATGTTTTTCGTGTGAAGCGAAACAGGGTATCCTACACACCTCGAAGACAAATTGCAATCGCACATAAATCCAATACTTATGGGGGTGTAAGTTCTCCGAGAGGTTCAGAGAGTTTTCAAGGATGTGTACGATGGCAAACAGACGGAGAGATCGATTCGTTCAAGACCGGAATGAGCGGCCATTGCTAATCGACAATCGTACCCTTTGCGCGCAGCAAAAGCTGAGGCTGCTTATTTTAAGGATTGAAACTCTCATACAGCGAAAATGCCGCCGATTTGAGTTCATTAAGCTTTTAGACGGCCAGTCGGGTACAGAAAGCAAAGTGCATTCATGATCTTTGGGGCATGTGATGCCGAGTGTAGTAGTTGGATCTGTCCACGGTACACATTGAAGAGCAGCAGCCAAGACCAACTCAATAGGACGCCTGCCAAGCTTGCAAAGCAGATCTCCTCTAATTGCGGCGACGGGGAAACTGGAGACAAAATTCACAAGGGACGCTTTGAGAGAAATTTAGGGACCGAAACCAAAAAGGACTTAGGCTCGCAGGTGAACCGTATCACAAGCTACCGAAAAGCCTCTCCTTCTTGATTAAACGTTGAGAGGTGGCGTTCGCTCTACGGCAAACCCAACACAGATGGAAGAGGCACTATGCGTTAGGCTTGTGGATAACTCGGTCAGGTGAGTTTGAGCTGCAAACCTACCTGTGCACCCAGCAGTCAATTCTCATTCACCGACCCGTCGGTACATCGGCCCTTGTGTGACAGCACCTGCACAGCGACCAGGGGAAAAGAAAGCGAGGGTGGTCAAAAGTGCCATGTTTCGCAGTGGCTGCCGAGGCTTCGTCTCGCCTTCTGAAGCAACTTCTCCGTCCAGGTGTGTCGGGTGACTGAGGCTGAAGGGGCTGGCCCATCCCGCGATGCCGCCCACCGTCACACCTCGCTGAGGCGGGTTCGGTCGGCGGGAGGTTCCAGGACTAGTTCAAAAGCGGCAAAGTGCGATGTCGGAGCTGGCCAATCCGGCGAACCCACTTGGTAGCGGGTGGAACCGTCTTCTGCTTCCTTTCAACCTGCCACTTGGCGGGATGGTAACCTTTCCTCGTCGCTCGGATGCTCAAAACTACCTATCCATAGCAATATTTCTAGGCAGGCGGATGAAGAAGAAGCCAGTTAGGGTCTTGGCTCCGTCGTTGGCCGCACCCTCAGCGGTCGGAAGAATACAAACCGAGACAAGTGATGAGCCCGGAAGGGTGGGGTCCGTTGGGCTCACCGGCTCCCGACAAGGAGGGATGTGGCACCCGCTGCCCGTTCCCGCCACCCTGTTTTTCGATTCACGACGTGCAGGGACGGCGGGCGGACGCCACTAGTAGACGTGGTTCGGTCAGACCTGAGGGACATTTATCGCGTATGTTGTGGTTGGCCGCTTGTCGTTGATAGGGTGGGTGGAAGGACAATAAGAATGGAAGGCCCAAGACAACAGGAAGAATCCAGTCGTTGATTTTGGTGTTGTTTTCCTGCACATGTCATGCAAGCCGTCACAAACAGACGGCGCGACGGCTATCTGAAGCGCGAATCCCACCAGTGTGTGCGTGACGTGCATATGCCGCTAAACATAGACACCCATTGACGGCGCCAGGCCGCCGAGTAGTCGGGGAAAGTCTTGAAGGACGAATGCCGTACAGACAATCCGTGGGAGTGGAGACGCGCATGCTGGACGGTCTCGACGTCGGTCCTTTGTTGAGGTGTCGACTGGTGTTGCAACGTTGACACGCCCAAAGGAGGAGACATGGCCGCGGTGTGACTTGGAGACGGCGGCTGGTCCGTCGTAGTGGGTAGCGATGTCGAGAAAGAAGCAAGATACCATGAACATTGCAGTCTTCATCCGTCATCCTTGCTATCATGGGCAACCCCGACATGGGGCCAGCAAACTTGGTTTGGACCGCTGCAAGGCATGAATGGCCACAAGTGCAAAGTCGATTCAAAGACATGAAGTAAAACGACGTTGCAAGCTTCATCTCGTTCGAGAGGAAGTGCAGATGCCACAGGATTGGGAAGCAGGCAATGATTCGTGAATCAAACCAAAAGAAAGAATCGGTTGCTAGTGTGGGGGGATGAGCGGAGACCTATCGGGAGGGGAGTTGCGGTGAGGCTAGCGGTTTGTCCCGACCAGGGCACGACGCCATTGGTCCAAGGGCGCGCGAGAGCAGGGAGAGAGAGAGAGAGAGAGATAAAGAGGATGGGTGGTCACAGCCTTTGGTGATTACATCGTGGGGCCTCGGGACACGATGGTCGTGACCGGCCCAAAGACAGCTTACCACCGGCGCGGTCGAAAGTGAACAGGTGAGATTTGGGGTCGGAAACGGGGGGAAAAGATGTGAGTGCCGATTTCAGGCACAGCACAAGACAACCCGCGACTTTGAGGAAGCTCGGTGCAACGAGTTGCAGCGCATTGAGGGTAACACCGAGTTTGATTCTGGACCTCACACTTGTAGCGTTGGGCCATCTCAGGTAGTTGTGAGATGAAGCATTGGGGGGTAGGAGCGTTTCCGATGCTCCCATGCGAGCTTCAGAGTTGACGGGCAGTTTGTTAGTTGTCGGAGTTGCAGCCCGAAAAGAAGCGAAGGTGAGTAAGGAGCGGCAACTCATTTACACTACCTAGCTAGCTAGCTCACCGATCTCGCCACAAACCTAGTCATTACTTCTTCGGTGGGCGGAAGAGCAGGGAGCGGGCGGGCGGGCGGGCGGGACAAGACCATTCGATGAGAAGCGCTCATTCATTGTACGGCGCAGTGCAGCGCAAAACGAATGAGACGGGGCAAAGGGATAGGAAGGACAGGGTCCACGTGGTGCGCATGACATGTATTTGCGCCAGGGCCATTGACATTGTCTCGCCAGAGGTGCTCCCATCTTTCTCGTTATTGTGCCTCGCCCTTCTAAGAACGGATACGGATTGGTGAAGCAACAAGTCCATCGCACCGGCTGGATAGGGAATGCAGAACACACACGACAGTGTACTGGTCGAGAGACTGGGTAAGTAGGGTGAATTGACCTGATGTAACATGACCAGACGCAGTAAATTGGTAAGATTTCCCAGGCTCAAAAAGTTGAGTTTCTTTCCACCATCTCGTCGGCTGCCATTTGGATGCCGCACCGTTCCGCGGTCAAGCCGCACACATGCTAGGCGGACGGGGGCATGGATAAAGTGGCACCCTCAGCCGAAGACGCCGAGATCAAACTTGCACACCATCTCTGGTCGGTGAGCGCCGCTGGGTTGTTGAAGATCACCGACCGGGCCGTAGGCAGACAGACCTATGTACCCTGACTGCTCAGGAATCGGTATGGTTAAGGCCGGTGCATCCTTTGAGACTGCCTAACGAACGGTCCGTCAAGTGGATGCTCACGCGTTTCCTTTGGACGCGGCGGCGAGCATGCTCGAGCGTGAGTGAGTGAGCAAAAGAGAGTCATCAGTGTGTCCCAGACGTCGGGTGTCCATTCATCCATCCACACATCCGTCTGTCCGTCCGCCCTGCTTGGCTCGATCTCGTGCAGCTCAGCATCGTATCAGAGAGCACCGTCGGGTTTCCCGCTCCTCTTTTCTTTTTCGGTGAAAAATGCGTGTTCGGATTTTGGAGGCAGTGTTGGCCCGAGGGAAGAGATGCACGCCCCCATAATTTTCCCTTGATTCAAGCATCTCGTCTAGATCTTGGAGTGGATCGTGGGGATGGGGACCGGGCAAGAAACCAATGAAGATGGAGGGATGGGAGAGGAAACGATGTCCGGCGGTTTGGCGGCAAAAGAAACCGTCGTATGTGTCCGTTCCCCTTCTCGTCCTGCTTTTCTCGTCCTGCTCTGTTCGTCCTGCTCCTCGCATCCTGCTAACCTCTCCTCCTGCCTCTTTCCCTTCTTTCACCTGCCAACCCAAGACAGGAGGAAGGAAGAGTAGGTTCATACTTACTTAGAACCTACCTACGTAGGTGCCAAGGTAGGTGTGCACCACTGTCACCGACGGAGTAAAGTCACTTGCCTGGCAAAAGACATGAGGTGTACTCTGTATCTGTACCTTGGAAATGGACCCCACGCCTGCCAGGACCCCACGCTGCCCTCACCATCCCTCGTTTGATTTTGGCAGAATCTGGTGCGTGCGTGCGCGTGTGGAGGAAGGCCATACCCTTCAAGTCTTGACATGCCAATGCTCCCTCCACCCCATCCCATGCCTTCCCGGCCCATCGACGGTGGGCGGTCTTGCCCCTCCTTCCCCTTCCAGGATTAGAAGAATATAATAAAACGGTGCCGGGCCAAGCGCTCAATAGCCTGAGAAGTACGGGTAAGGTGTGTCATGAATACCTGCCCAGATGCAGCGCATCCCATGTCTGGGGGCTAAGGCCCGAACGAAAAGAAAGGGCACGGTGCAATCGCAGATGCGATAGGTGCAGGGCAGGCGTGGATGTGCAGCCTCCTTTCCTACATAGGCATCTCGATGCAGTGTAGCTGGGGTCTGGAAGCCGAGTTCAAAACAGTAGACATACGCACATGCGCACGCATCTCATTGACAATGGGAATGCTGGGTATGAGAACGAGTTACCCTGTGCGTGTAAACACACCCAAGGTCTAAAAGACGGGAGTATCGTGCAACCTCCAACATCGCTCGCCTCCACTGCCCGACCGAGACTTCCCTCTCGGCTCTCTAGTGCTCTACCGGAGTATCTTTTCCCCCAAGCGTCGTCGTTATCGGTACCACTCTGCTCATGAGATATCGAGCCATTGAAGGTCCAACTGCATCTCGCATTCACAAATTGCAAGGAGGATTCAAGTACCCAAGTAGCCTATCGCCCTTTGTGGGAGAGACTCGCTCTCCAGGTGAGCGAAACCTCGGGTGACGAAGCAAGTATGAGATCGTAAACTTACAAACGAAGTTTTGAGGCATGCAGTGAATAAAACCAAGCCCACCGCCGTCGACTATTTGTAGGAGCGGAAAACCGACCCAGGCATTTTGCGGCAATTCTGGGTTGGATTGTGGCCCGCAGTGACAATAAGCAACAATCAGCAGCGCTGCTGCACCTAGACCACCTCGACTTGGACGTGGACCTTGACCTGGCTCGGGAATCGGGATATCGAAAGAAACACGTCCCGGCAGCGCACAAAACATCAGACCAAGATCCCTGACCCAGACCCGCTCGACAAATGATACAACCCTCTCCCAGGTCCCTCACCTCGCTCACCTCACTCAGCATCAAAGCCCAAGCATCCGACCCGACCCTCTGAACCCAAAAACCCATAACCTTCATGATCCCTGCCGCTGGGTCATCACCTCTTTTTCAACTCGGAGGCTACCAGTCACTTCTCATTGCATCTCTCCGGGTCTCACCCCATAGCCTGAGATCGGAGCAAGAAAAAGAGAGAGAGAGAGAGAGAGAGACACACAAACACATACATAATTAGAATTTCGATTATACCGTCCAGCAAATGTCATCGTCCAACCTGTCCCTATCTCCTACCTGTTAGTCTCTATACTTCTATCCTCAACTGAGACCACACATGCACACACACATATACACCATTGTCGTCCACTTTTCCGTTCCTTCTCCCGTTCACCTCAGCGTGACACCCCGGCCCGACCTGGACTGGACTGTACCTTGCCAGAAGTACCTCCCACACGCAGGCGCATACACCCCACTGACGCCATACACACAGCTTCTGAGGGGTACATATCAGTACCACCAGTCGCCCATCACTACCACCTCCTGCTGACCTTATTTACCCACCAACAACTGCACCCAAGGTACTTACTGAGTTTAGGTACCCACGCACCGTACCGGGGCCCTGGCCTGCGTCTTTGCGTTTTCTTCCCTCTTTCCCTCTCCGGTGCTCGGTGCACGTACCCTTAAATCTTGACCGACCGACCTTATTTTTTATTCGTGCTCCTTCGGCCTCGGCCCTCATCCTCCCACCTTCACACACCTCGAATCGAGACGGTCCTCCACCGAAAACCAAACACGTTGTCTTTGTCCTTTTCTTTCATATTGTTCCCTCCATTCCCCGCCGTCTCTGTGGTGTTTCTGCCCATCTTCCGGGTCTCAATTGCTGCTCCTTCGCCCTCGGCGCATTCTGGTTTTGGCTGCTCCCCGCCTCCGAGGACCCATTTCTTTTACCCCTCACTTTTCTCTGTTCGCTCACTCGCGTCGGTGAATCTCGGTGGGGCTCTCCTCACACAATCTGCTCCAACTTCAAAGAAAACGCGCGGGAGCAAAAGTAAAGAGAGAAATAGGGAGAGAGAGAGAGATAGGGAAAGAGGCAGAGACAGACAGACTTAGAGAAAGGCACCGGGGCTTTTTTACTCGCCACAGCTCCTCTTCTTCTTCTTTTTCTATTCCTTACCTACCCACCACACACGCACACACACAACGCACACCGAGGATGGGTCGAGGGTAGTTGCTGCTGTGACAAAGGGATTCAAACAACACATTTGCAACCATGCATCCGGCTCCGAGTCTGCTGGAGGCGCCTCCGAAAAATGGCAGCGAGGAATCTGGAAACAGACCCCAAACTGGCTCAACTTCATTGTCGCATCATGAGCTGCCTCAGTCTCAACATTCTCCCATCCAACAACAGGTGCAGCCGTCGCTCCAACAGCAGCCTCAACAGCAACAACAAGAACAACAACAACATCAGCAGCAGCAACAGCAGATCACACCGCAGCAACGCCAGTCTTCACAGCAACCTCCTCCCACCCCCGGCCAGTCGGCTTCTCCTCCCCTGAGGAAGGACACCAACTCGTCCATCTCAACCCAGGCTACTGCGGCCTCCGCAGTCACCAATATGTCCGCGGACACAAGCAACACATCGTACAGTGCCGACACCTCTCCTAACTTAACATCCATATTCCATGTCAAGGATGGCTCCGACGTCTCTAACCGGGTCCGCGCGAGCAGGAGGCGAACCGGTCCTTTGTCCCAACAGCAGAGAGAGAAAGCCGCCCTCATAAGAAAGCTCGGCGCTTGCAATGACTGTCGTCGTAGGAGAGTTGCAGTATGTCCCCCCGGCCTTCGTCGCAATGCTCAATTCCGTGACAAAAGTGCCCACCCCTGCTGACTGTTCTGCTCTCATCAAGTGTCACCCCAGCCATCACAATATGACCTGGGAGGATGCCGTCAGAAAATATCATAGGTCTCGTAGTCCGACGATCCAGGATATCGCCCCCTCCATGTCTGCCCAGCGCCCACTCAGTCCTGCTCC
Source organism: Colletotrichum shisoi (assembly GCA_006783085.1). Lineage (NCBI taxonomy): Eukaryota > Fungi > Ascomycota > Sordariomycetes > Glomerellales > Glomerellaceae > Colletotrichum > Colletotrichum shisoi. The sequence goes on along the minus strand of PUHP01000850.1, from coordinate 10,266 downwards.
TGTCATGAACAACGTAAAGTCAATGTACGCCCAGGACCCCCAGGAGATGGACATAGACTCCCCAACACCTCCAGGACAGCACCGATTGAGCGAATCCCGCATTCGCACGCCGCTCCCGACCGGCCCCAGGCTTGACAAGCCACCAATGCTACCCGGCATCGAGAGTCTCAAGTCGGACCTGCAGACCAACGTTTCGAGGATACTATCTACACCCAGCCGCAGCCGCTACTCCAGTGCACAGGTTCTATTGCTGTACTGGCAAGATGACCCTGATGTTAGTGTCGGGAATTCCGTCAAGGAACTGGGGGAGGTCTTTGACCAGTATTACCGGTATATGTTTTCCATAACCACGATTCCGCCTGCTTCGGAGGCTTGCAAAAGCCCCTGGAGATGGCTTTCGCGGAAGATCACCGATTTTGTCGAGGACCGCGACCAACGGGACGTCTTGAAGATTGTCTACTACAACGGCCACTCCTATCTCGACGGGAACCGGGAGATGGTACTCGCCAGGTGAGTTGCTTGCCGCGGCAGTGTTTGGTGCCCGGAGAACTGACATCCTACCAGCTCCAAGGACAAGGACAAGGCCGAGACGATTCGATGGAGTGGTATCCAGCAAGTATTCGAGGAAGCGTGTTCGGATACGCTAATTATCATGGACGCGGCCTTTTTCCCGTCTTCCAAGATGCACCGCCAACAGGGCGTTTTGGAACTAGTGGCCGCAGCCGTATCGGAGGAGCACTTCGACGCCTTGGATCGCTGCACCTTCACCAAGGTTCTCACCGAACACCTCAAGACGCGCGCCTCGCAACGCTTCACAAGCCCCTTCTCGGCTGCGGAGCTTCACTCGAAGCTGCTCTCCAATTACCCGTCACTCGTGCAGGACAAGAACCCCGAAAAGGAAACCATCACGAGCTTTCCCTCGCCGCTGCATATGCAGGTATCCGGAAACGCTCAGCTGCCTTCGATCCTCCTCGCCCCGCTCAATATCGGCCCCTTGAGGACGAGCTTGCCGTTTGGTACAGAGGGCCAGCAGCTCGTACTGTCTTTCCGCATAGGCGACGAGCCCATCGACATCGACAACTGGACCGAGTGGCTCAGGATGATGCCTGAAGGGGTCAAGGATGTGAGGGTTGACGGCCCTTTCCGGCCGTCCAGGTAGCCTGTCGTCAACTGTGGGCCGCCAATAGAAGAGGCTCCTTCTGGCAGCTCGAAACAGCCGTCAAGAATAGCCCGGCGGCACATCAACGCCACTCTTATACGTTTTTCAGACTCTCTTGGGCTCTTCGGACGGGAACATAGTCCGGCAAAGAGCACCGCCAGGCACAGCGAGGAAATATAATACGACGGGTAACGAGTACCCCGCCATCGGGATTGCCGATGCTGCATTACATTACATGTATGCACTCGCTCACCTCCGGCGCTGTTTAAGTTTCCCCAGTCTCCTCGCCTCCGCTATCGGCCCCAATCTTCCCACCAGTCCCTTATCGGACTGGCTTTTAAGTGTTTATGACTTATTTTCATGACATTTTCTGCATCCTTCATCCCTCCCTCCAGTCAGGTTCGGGGGAGGGCGAAGGTCGGGGAGTCGGAGAGTCAACCAACAATTCTTACGTACACCAACACTCAACAGACAGTTGAACCATGCCTTGTTTTTGGAATCGGGTGAGACGTCGAGGAAGTCTTATACCACCACCAAGGAGTGCTCTTGTTTCCGGCGCGGAAATCATGGAAAGGGAAGCAGACAACTGAGCCCGGATGGGAAAGCATGCATTGCAGGCGGCGGATCCAAAGCGCACGTCGTTTGTCTAATTTGCCGATTGTTTTTAAAAAAGAACTTTGCATTAGTTGATATCCCAAACTCGCTTTTCTGCCGACGAATTAAGCCTCAGGAACCTGGAAACCTTTTTGTTATGACAATCCGTAGTCCAAATCCCAGACGGACGTTGCACTCCAGTATGCTGATTTGCTACTCTCAGGGGAGCGACGATGTAACAACGCACATAACTGAATACAAAGGATAAAAGGGGAAGAAGATGAAGGGAAAGGGTCCTCGGACCATGCTTGTGGTATACAGAAACGGCCGTTAAAAACTGCGCAACAGTAACAAAAGTCCAAATCCTACTAGCCACACTCAGATGACGAGCATCACGACCGCCGCAACGCTCATGGCGCCCGCCACCAGACTGGCGCCCGCTCTCGCAGCGGGGCTGTTGACCTCGATGTTACCGATGGAGAAGTCAGGGTTGTACTCAACGTCGCGGGTATCAAGTGTGCCGTTCCAGCAGTAGCGCTGGAAGCAGGCAGTGCAGGCCCCAGGGACCGTCTCGCGGGCGCGGTCCATGCTGCGCGAGAGCACGGCGCAGGCAACGCAGACGGGCCATTGGGCGTCGAGGGTGGAGTTGCCCTGGGTTGCTGAGTCGTAGCCGTTCTGGATGATGGCATCGCGTTGGGGCAGCTCGTAGCTGGGGACAAAAGTAGAGACGTTGGAGTGGGCGACGTAGGGCGCATTGGGGATGTATACGACGAGCGGCGGCACGCGCTGTGCGCCACGGAGGGTGAAATTGGAGGCGTCGCAGCCGAAGAAGGTCGGCCGGCGATTGAGGCCGAGGTTGATGAAGGTGTTTGCGTCGGGCACGGGGGGGAAAAGGGTGCCGTTGGCAATGGGCTCGGCGACGCGGTCGTAGGTGGCGCGCAGGGCGGTGCCGTTAGGCCAGTTGAAGTTGGTATCCGCCGAGGAGTCGACAGCGAAGATGACGTCGACGGCGCGGTTGGGCTGGATCAGGGGGTGGAGGGGGATGTTCTGGAGATCTTCGCCGCCGTCGACGAGCGAGAGCTGGGTCTGGTTGGCGTTGAGGTTGGTGCGCGGGTTCCAGCCGAAAAAGGGATTCGGCACGTACTGGGCGATGTCGTTGTTGTCTTGGTCGAGGATGTTGAGAATGCTCGTGAGGGCACTCTGGATGAAATCGGGGAGGCCGGCGGACGAGATGTTCTGGAGCATGAATTGGTTGAAGAGAGTCGACGAGGTGCCCATGACGAAACCGGCCTGGTCGAAGCCGCGGACGCAGGAGCCATTGCCGGGGACGAGGCCCGCGGAGAAGTTAGAGGCGAGGTAGCGAAGTGGCGCGAAGCCAAAGGCCGTGTTGTCCCAAGTACCGAGCTCAAAGGGGTTGAACTCGTAGACGGTGGCATTGAGCGAGATGATGCGCTCGCCAGGGGCACGACCGTCGGCGATGAGGATGGGAAACGGCTGCTCGCCGGACTGAAAGTCGGGAGAGTCGGCGATGGAAGAGAAGGTGTAGGCCGGGCCGCCATCGGTGGCGTTGACGAGCTGGTACGAGAGGGCGCGGCCCCAGTAGTCGGTGATGGAGACCTCGAAGCCCTCGTCCTTGGCGCCGACCTGGCGCGCGACGTCTCTCCAGTACTCGGCCGTGTTGAGGATGGAGAGGCCAGACTCGCGGGGGCCGGAAAAGATGGAGCGATCAAACTTCCAAACGGAGGACCCCTGCGAGCCGCGCTGCAGGTCGGTGACGGTTGAGAAGTTGTTGGTGAAGATGGAGCCGACGAGCCAGCCGCCGCCCGAGAGGCCGGCGAGGTAGGTGGCGGACTGGAGGAGGCCGCCGATGCCACCGGCCGAGGTCGAGTTGGGCGTGCGGCTGTCAGCGGCGGCCAGGAACCCGGCGCCGTTCATGAGCGCACGGTAACCGCCTCCGGATACGGCAATGGCAATGTTGGGCAGTCGGGACGACGATGAGCCGGCGTGGTCGATGTAGGCGCCGGCATCGAAGTTGGGAATGTTGGCGCGGGTGAGGAAGTCGCGCATGTGCTCGACTGTGGCGTTGCGGCGGCGGGGAAGCCATGCCGTTTCGTTGGGTGACAGGGCGGAAGCGGACCGGATAGTGGGACGGGCGGCCGGACAGTCGACGATAGACGGGGCGTAGCCTCCCGAGGGGGAGTCTGGGAGGGCGCGGGGGTCCAGGGCCTCCATGAAAAGACCGGCCGCCATTGGCTTGATGGGATCGACCGTCCACACCGGGACTGCCACGGCGGCCACTGCCAGCAGAGATGAGAGTATCATTGTGTGGGTGTGTGTCAAGTCCTTCCCCCCCCCTTTTTTCCCCCTTTTTTTGTTGGTGGGGGGACGTTCAAGTACGACAAGGGAATAGTCGGGGGTCGTATATTTTGAGGATATGAGAATAGGAATGAAAGCAATGGGAGAGGGGTTATCTATGGGTTGACTTGGGCGTTGAAAGAAGATATAAGCGCAACAACCCAAGGCCTAGGCGGAGAGAAAGAAAGATCGGATGTGACGGGAGAGAAGAGTGGCGGAGGATGTCACTAGTAATAACGGAACCTAACGACCATTGACCCCTGTGGGCAGCGTCCAGCGGCTGTGCGGTGTGGTGCGGTTATGGTGCAGTGCTGTACGACAACCCGATTGGGTTGGAGAGGCTTCGTTGACTTTCTTCACGGACCCGCTGCGCTAAATAAGGGTTTTATACTGGTGTCGACCAGTATGACGTCGAACAGGGGGGGGGGGTCTGAAAGTAAGTGAATGTGTGTGTGTGTGTGTGTGTGTGTGTGGCCGAGCGAGCGCGGTCCCCTTCCTGTCGAGGATGCCGTGGTCTTTGCTCTCCTGAGAGTCCCAATGCTTGTCAGTGCAAGTCGGTTGAAGTGGCTCCTGTGTGGTGTCTTGTTGTCCAGTGGGTATGGGATGGGTATGAGGTGTCAATTGAGTGAGAGCCTAGATGGGATGAAATGGGGTCGAGCTCGAGTGATGAGGTGCTTTGGTTGTTTTTGCGTGAGCGAAGAAGTTTTCAAAGTATGGGAGATGAGTGCATGCTGGATGTTCAATCTCAGGAGATCTCACAAGCGAGAGAATGAGAAAGAGAGAAAAGCACAGTGAGGACGATAAGAGCGTTCTCGAATGCAGGGCGTCAGCGGAGAATTGTGCAATAGTGGAGCCCGCAAGGCGATCTCTGATCTCTGATCTGAAGGCCGAGTTTCAAATGCAGGCTGGCGAACGAACGGGAGGGAGACGAATGAGAGAGGTGACGGCTTGTAAAGGATGCGCTGGGCGTCACTCGTTTTCTGGGCAGCTGAGAGCGGGATGGGATGAGTACGCGGAAATTATGGCCTCGGAGCGAATCAGAAGATCCGGAAGACTCGGCTTGGCTACTGATGATGCGAGGTCAGAATCCTGAGGGGTCTTGGTAGGTAATCTTTCGCCCGGGACGGCGGCGGCCTCTTTGCTCGGGGAGGGGCGGTCAGGAAGCTACGTGGAGTCGTCGGAATACGCGCGTTCCGAAGACTGAGATACGCAGCCCAGGCGGTCCATCTCAAGGTCGCACAGGTGAACAATTGATGGTTGATGCAAGGAGACCAGCAACAAGAGCCCTGTGTGAAACTGGCGCCAGAGGAGCAAAAGGAGAGCGAGAGACTGAGACTGTGACCGAGAAAAAGTAAGATGGAGCGAGAGAGAGGCCGGGGGGGCACGATGAGGTCAAGCGCCCACTGGCAACTCCTTAGAGCGAAAATGGCCTGGAGGCGGGTGGGTGCCACGGTCTCGGTTGCGGCGTTTTGTGAGACGGCAAGTCGGGATCTTGGTGTGGCATTCTCTGCGCTGTCCGAGTGTCTGTGCATGCGTGTGCCTCTGTGTGAAATTGTCGAATTAACAGGGGTCAATTCTAATGGATAAAGGGTAATAGTGATGGGTTAATTGTGCCTATATTTGTTATTGTTGTTGCTAAGTGCGTTGTGCGTTGTAGACGCCCCTTGCTACCTAACTTGGCCCTTAAGAACCCCTTTTCTAGGTGCCTAAGGCCTCTACTAGGCCTACTGCCTGGTTTAAAGCCTGCAGCACTCCCCCTATTAACGCCAAGCAGGCCGGCTAGCACCAGCTAATATAACCTATCTCTAAAGTACCTATAATAACCTATAATAACCTATTTTATATAAGCCTATAATTTAATATACCCCCCTAGGGAAGGCCTTGTAGTAGGCCTTTATAGATGTAAAGGGCTAATTGCCCTTTATTATTTTATAGCTATAAAGGTTAGGCCTTTTACTAAGCCTTTCTTATAGGTAAATTACTCCTTTAAAGCGCCCTCTGGCGCGTATAGAGTATATAAATTAATGTACAGCGCGAAGATGTATAGTATAAAGGAGATTATAAGTTCCTTTAGTAAAAAAGATATGTAGTATAAAGGAGATTATAAGCTCCTTTAGCTTCCTACCCCCTAAGCTATAGTAGCGCTAGTAAAGTCTCTATAAGGTGCTTTTAACTATAGTAGTACTAATAAAGTTATTATAGTTTATAGACTATAGTAGTACTTATAAAGTCTTTATAGTATATAATAAATTATAGTAGTACTAGTAAAGTCTTTATAGTTACTAAACTATAGTAGTACTAGTAAAGCTCTTATTAGGTAAACTGTAAAATAGACTATAGTAGCGCTAGTAAAGTCTTTATAAGTAGCAGACTGTAGTAGTACTAGTAAAGTCCTTATAGGTAGTAGACTATAGTAGCGCTAGTAAAGTCCTTATAGGTACTCCTTTCTATATAAAAGAGATTATAAGCTCCTTTTTCTTCTATACGCAGCATAAAGGAAATTATAAGCTCCTTTAGCTACTACCCCCTAAGTACCTATAACGTCTTTAGCCTATATTATTAACTATAGTAGTACTAGTAAAGTCTTTATTATCTTTAGACTATAGTAGTGCCAGTAAAGTCCTTACTATCTCTACTTTATAAGTAGTAATAGTAATATACTTTTAGATCTTTTTTACTTAGTAGCTAGTAGTAGTATTTACTATATACGCTTAGTACCCTTTCTACTACGCATGCGCTAGGTATAAGCCCTTTAGTAAGTACTTTAGTAAGTACTTTATAAGCCTTATCTTAAGGGCTTTTGTAAGCCTTATCTTTACCTTAGCTTTTACCTTTATTATTAAGGCTTTTATAAGCTTCTTTATTATTATCTTAAGGGGTAGTCTATAGGAATCTATATATAGTAGTAAGTATACTACCTACTTTTAGAGTACTATTTTCTACTTTATAGATATAAGTCTTATAGTATATATATACCTAGCTAGTTATATAGAACTATAAGAAGGCTTTTATAAAAGGTATAAACTATAGGGTTAATATTACTACTTATAGTAAGCTATTTATAGAGGCTTTATAAAGTACTTTTTTCTACTTTATAAGCTATATATAGACTACTTATTAAGTACTTAGGTATACTCTTAAAGGCTTAGCTAATATAGCGTTATACGTAGCTTTTATATTATTTCTGTATTTAAAAAAGTGTATACTAATATATATAGAGAGGGCTTTAACTTATTTATTAATCCCTTTATTAGCTATATAGTAGTATAAAAGTAAGTAGTTAGAGACTATCTCTTATAGCTAGCTTTATAGCTCTTATAGGTACCTTATTTTTACTTTATAGGCGTAGAGATCTTTAGCATAGTTAGCTTAAAAAGCCTTATAGAAGGTAAGGTTAGTTAGTAATAAGTTAGCTAGGCTCCTAGCTACCTTAGGCTAGCCTATGCGTAAGAAGTTACTTACTAGTAGCTTTATAGGTACTTAAGTAATATTTAAGATCTTATAACGCGCCTTATAGGCTATTACTAAAGAGTTAATAACTTCCTATAGGTTATATATATAGGCTATAGATTAAAGCTAGTTAATTTAAAGGGTTTAGTTAAGCAGGCTATTAAGAGTGATTTTTATACTACTTTTTACATTATTAGTTATCTTAAAGAATAGGGTAAAATAGGTATATAGGAATTAGCATATAGAAATTACTTTATAGTACTTATTATAGTTAATTTCTACGTGTATAAGACTCTTAATTATTAAATTAATAGGGGTTAATTCTAATAGATAAAGGGTAATAGTAATAGGTTAATTATGTATATATTTGTTATTGTTGTTGCTAAGTATGTTATACGTTGTAGACGCCCCTTACTACCTAACTTAGCCCTTAAGGACCCCTTTTCTAGGCGCCTGAGGCCTCTACTAGGCCTACTACCTAGTTTAAAGTCTATAGTAGTCCCCCTATTAACGCTAAGCAGGCTAGCCGGCGCTAGCTAATATAACCTATCTCTAAAGTACCTATAATAACCTATTATAACCTATTTTGTATAGGCCTATAATGTAATAGAAATAACGTGTGAAATTATAACCTAGTTGTATATTATACCTACTATCTTTTACATCTCTACTACCTACCTCTACCTATTTTACTTTTCTACTAAGTCTACTAACCTCTATAGCTCCTTAAGGAACTGAGTATACTTTATTTTAAAAAGCTAATTAATCTTAGCCTAGTTTTACTTTATTAAAAACTTACTAGCTATTTTCTTAAAAAAATCCTTTAATATTATTGGCCTTTTTTATAAGCTTTAAAAAGGTAGTTTTAAAATTAAATAATAAAATAGCCATATAGTAAAGTATATAATATACTTTAATTAACCTTATTTATTTATAATAATAAAAGTAATACTTAAGGCTATAAAAATTAATATTATTACTTTAGTTAAGTTTATAAAAAGTATAAATAGTATTAATATAAAAAAGTTAAAGACTAGCTATTTTAATTTTATAAGTAATTTAGTATATTATTAAATAAAGATTCCTAAAGCTATTTAATAGCTAATTAAGCTTATATTATATAATTTTTAATATTACTTAAAGATATTATTTCTATTATAGTTTAATTGAAGCTTTTAAGCTATAGTATTTATTAAGGTATTATAGTAGATAGTAACTACCAGTTAAGTTTATAGCTAAAAGGGTATTTTTTTAGTAATAACTTAGGCTATTAGTAAGAGCTTAAAAAGGTTACGCATATATATATATACTTAGTTAATTAAGAGGGGTTTAATAGTTTTATTAAAAGATAGGGTATAAAATTATATATATTAATGTATGTATTTATAGAGTAATTCCTACTCCCTATATCCTTAGTCTATATAGGTATATCCCTTAACATAGAAAAACCTACTTTTAGGTAGCTAGATCTGTCCTATTAATATTTCTAATATTTCTAAGGTAAGGCTATATATTAACCTTCTAGATCTACCTTTCTATTATTATATAGGCGGCCTAAGGCTACTACTTTTAATATACCCCCTTAGGCTAAAGCTATTCATAGCTTTAGCTTAATAATAAGTAGTAAGTACTACCCCTTTATACCTTTTTTAATATTATATTTATACCTACTAATATATATCTAATTATAGTTAATTATAAATAACTAAAGCTAAAGTAAATAATACAGTAGGTTTACCTCTTACTTATTCGATAGTATATAAAAAAGTAATTTATAATTTAAGCTCTTAAGTTTAATTCCTAGCTAAAGTAAAAAGATAACTTTTATAATTATTTAAAAAATTTATAATTAATTAAATTATTTTATAGGTTAGTTAGGTTAGATTATTAGCTTTTATATTATTAAGTTCTTTTTCTCTTAGTAAAGTTACATTAACTAAGAATAAAAGGAGCTTATATGTAAATACCCTTATGCTTAATTGCATATATCTTAATGATGAGAAGATATATAAGAATATAGTTTCCATATGTAGAGTTTTTGCATTATAAGCTATATTTTAGCATATTATTTTACTATATTACCTATAGTATAAGGCTAGAATCTTGTTTCGTACTAGGTAGACTAGGGTAACTAGTCTCTACTAGTTAGCATTAAGATTACTAGTTAATACTATAAAATACCTAATATAGGATAATTATAATAAACTATTAGTAATACTAATAACTTATAGCAATTCTGAGATAACTTATAGATTTCTTTACTTAGGTAAAAGTATATAATAAAGAGGTTTTCTCTATCCTTTACCTTAGTTGTACTATTATTATTAATTAATATAAATACAACCTTTCTGCCTATATACTTAATTGCGTATATCTAAGTAAAGGGAAGCGATATAAGAATACGGTTTCTATATTTGAAATATCTGTATTATAAGCTATATTTTAGTATATTATTTTACTATATTATCTATAGTATAAGGCTAGAATCTTGTTTCGTACTAGGTAGACTAGGGTAACTAGTCTCTACTAGTTAGTATTAAGATTACTAGTTAATACTATAAAATACCTACTATAAGATAATTATAATAGACTATTAGTAATACTAATAACTTATAGTAATTCTAAGATAACTTATAGATTTCTTTACTTAAGTAAAAGTATGTAATAAAGAGGATTCCTCTATCCTTTACCTTATTTTTAGTATTCTT
>PUHP01000849.1:3883-15267 GCA_006783085.1 Colletotrichum shisoi | reverse complement strand
CCCCCCCCCTCCCTCGAGATGCGGAAGGAAACAACCAAGGGCTCTGATTAATAATAATGAATAAGGTAGGTAGCGAATGTCGAGTGCTCCGTGTACCACGCATCACCGCGGGAAGAGAGGCGCCGTGTGAAAAGGGCGTATTCTATACGAATGCGAAATTTTATAGAAACTTGACACCTTAGGCGTCAGCCTCCTCTATCACGCATAGAAAGCCTCGAAAAAGTAGATGAAGCCGAATACAAGGAAGGCAACGGCACCGCCAACGGTGACTGTGGGCGGAGTTAGCAAGCATTTCGCAGCAGAGACGAGCGTTGTTTGACTTACCAACTTTGAGGCTAACGCGTCCTGCGATGGCACGACCGCCAATGACAGCAGCGCCGGTGCAAATGCAGTGGCCGACCATGGCTCCCAGGATGACCCACCAGTAGTCCTGACCAGCGGCCATGGCGATCGTGGCAATCTGGCTGCGGTCGCCCCATTCGCCGAGGAAGGTCATGACAAACGTCTGCACCCATGCGGGGCTCAGGAGGAGGCCGAGCAGGTTGTTCAGACCCTGCAGAGAGCCCCTGATGCCACCCGAACCAGGAGAAGGGCTGCGGGGCGGGGACTGAGAGGGAGAGCGCGGGGGCGAGGGGAAGCGGCTCTTAGACCTAGACTTCCTGCTGCCGTTCAGACCCATCTCCAAGGCGAAGGGGGAGACGGCGGAGCCGCGACGCTTGCCCGCCTTCTCCTTCTCGGCCAGCTCTCGCTCAACCTCGTGCAGCTCGGCCGTGACACCCTCGTTGGGGTCCATGCCCAGACCTTCGCGAAGCAGCTTTGCGCCGAACACGAAGAAAAGACCGGCGGCGAGGAAGCTAGTCACGCGCTTGGGAATCAGAGTAGGCACCGCGTGGCCGAGGACAGCAGACAAAACGGTCATGACCAGGAGCGCGCCAAAGGCAGCAGAGAAGACAACCATCCGGTCATGCTTCATCGCCATGAGCGCAGCAACAAGGAACGTCTTGTCGCCAACCTCGGAGACGAGAATCATGGTCAGGGACAAGACGAAGGAATGGAAGGGCTGGATGACGCCCTCGGTGTCGTCGAGACCCGAGGATGACTTGCCCTTGGACTTGGGCAGGTCAAGGTGGTCCTTGTGCGCCGAGTTGGGAAGAGGGTGAGGCTTGTCATCGAGCTTGTCCGGGAGACCTGCAGGTTTCTATCGACATGTCAGCATGATACGAACGGAACCAGACAAAAGGACTGGCTCTCGCGCAACTCACCTCGAGACCCGCGATCTCGTCGGCAGTGCGGTGATCATGGTCGTGCTCCTTGTCTTTGATGGCGGCATCCTTGTCGTTCACAAGCTTCTCATGCTCGCTGTGAGGCAGAGGAGGCAGCTCCTTGGGCGCCGCGGGCTTGTTGTCGGGCTTTTCGCCTGTTCTCCCCTCGGCCGCCTTTCGCGCCTTGTCCTTCTCGCTGACTCCTCCCTCGGTGCCCGTAGTGCCCTCCTTGGGCTTCTGGCGTGTCTTGTCGTTCATGACACCATCGTTGGTCTCGGGGATCTTCTTGCCATTGACGACGGTAGGGTCTAATGGGCGTCCCTTCAAGGGAGGCAGTTCCTTCTTGTTGGTGTCCGTGTCGGCGACCTCCTTTTTGGCGTCTCTGTCCTGGTCGACGAAGGGGCCCTCGTGAGGCATACCGTCCTTTCCGTCGACAGGCGCGTGGTCGGTGCCAAATCTGGTCTTGACACCGGAGCCAGCGGCCGAATCGACCGACTTGTCGGTGGAAACCACAGCTTTGGCACCATTCTTGTCCTTGGTTTCGATGCTGAGACCCGCGACGAGGGACGGGATGAGGAGGAGGAACAGAGGGGAGTGTCGAGTGCGTAGCCTCATGGTGACTCGATTGGGCTACGGGGCGTCGGCGACCAGGGCAATGGTGGGGAGTGAGGTCTGGCGATGTTCTTTCTGCTGATTGCTAGGGGGAAAGGAAAGGAAAGAAAAAAAAGGTGTTGGTTTCTGATCTTAGGTACTGGGTTAGGTGGTGTGTTGTGCCTTGGGTAGGTAGGTAGGTAGAGGTACACTCTGGCGTTGCGACTGCTCAGCCACGGGGTCGGCTTTCCAAATGCTGCATGGCCACGGGGTAAGCGTTGGCAGGATCCGTAGCAGCGGTGGCCCCCATGTTCCAGAATCCCTTGATTCGCCCCACAGGAGGCGATTTCCCCTAGAATGTTTTCGCTTAGCGGCCGCGTATGGGATACCTTCATAGGTGCCTACCTTAGGTAGAGGACGGTGCTTGACTCGGACAATGGCTAAGACTTTCCCCCCTTCTGTAGGAGGTGGCTTGGCGCGCTGGGATATCTTCGGATTGAAAGAAGAGACAGACAGCGGCAGATGCATCACACCATGCCTCAATCTTTAATTGAGGTCGAAGCACGCAGCCTTGGCGTTCGTTTGTAGATATCTGTAATGTTGATACGCTGTCATAACACAGTTCACCGTCTATCTCCGTAGACCAGGTTGCATCCAAGCGACCCCGGATTTGCTTACGGCGCTGCCGCGCTGAGCATCTGCTTGGCCCAAATGGGTCATTTGAGCTCGCAACGGTACGTACTGCGGCGAAGAGAGAGCTCCAGCTACCTAGGTACCTCCCCATCGGGGCAAATGATGGTTCCCGGAGCTTGCACCAGCTGTTGTCTTATCTCCGCCGGCCCGGCCCCAAAGACACCCCCCACCTACCCCCGGGACTGAATGGATGTCGTCACGAACGACCGCTTCTTTCATGAAACATAAACTGAACACTCCTCTTCGCCGTAGTTGCTGCTCGCTCCTCTCAATCCGTTGCTCTCCCCGAACGTCGCGGAAGTAACCCAGCTGTAGGAAGACTGCCACGGACGCCCCTCCGACCTGTCCTCCACCACACGTCGGCAGTCTCATTTCCGAGCTCCGTTGTATCACTAAGCATCAATCTGAACTTTCCGTGTGAACACAAAGTCGAAATGGACGACTCTGAGGAAACCAGGACTTCAAGGTCGCCGTCTATGGGTCCCGCCGGGACATATCAGTTTGACGCTGAGGACATGGACGACGACGATATTTACGACCCTGACTTTGAAGACGAGCCAGATGAAGACGATGGAGAGGACGATGACGAGTTTCACGGTACTGCGTGTCGTTCCTCGAAGGCGTAGAGCCGTGTAGCTTACCAATTATAGATGCCGACGATGGTGGCGACCGCGGCGTTGAAGTCGAGGCGTTCATGGGTGCTGGCGACGAAGACGAGGACGAAGACGAAGACGAGGAAGGCGCGGCATCAGAGACCACCATCGCGAGGATAATGGCCCTGATCTGTACGTTGTGCCGCAATGATCTCTGCTCATCCGGCCTTGGTGCTAACTCCAGATGTAGCCGGTGCTGCAGGAAATGGCACGGGTTTTCTCACGCGGGCTCAGTTGTTAGGCTTGATTCAGAGCGGCGAAGTGACCTTACGCCACACCGTCAACGATGAAGACGACGAAGATGACGACGAAGAAATTGCTTGGGGAAGAAGACGAAGACGGCCTCGCCCCAGAGAACCCAGTCGTTTCCCCAAGGTGCCAAGCGACGAGGGCACGAAACTGATGCACTCAGGTGCCTTTGGCGTAAATGAACAGCGTGTCACCAAAAAGAAACAGTTGGCGCGGCGGATTCTCGATCGCGAACTTGGCTTGGGCGATGGAAGGGACCGAAAACAGAACCAAGACCTGATGGCCCAGGGCATGATACCCTCGACCAACGCTGAGATGATCATACATTACGACGACCCTGTGTACTCGGGTCAGTTCTCCGATGACGGCAACTTCTTCTACGCCTGCGGTCACGATTTCAAGGTCCGTATGTACGACACGTCAAATCCGTACAACTGGAAATACTACAAAACGGTCAACTACCCTTGGGGACAGTGGACATTGACAGATGCGTCTCTCAGCCCCGACAACCGCTGGCTCGCTTACACATCGATCCAAAGCAACGTGTGTCTGGCGCCCACGGACCCGAACGACACGGGAGACCCATACACCTTGGATCTCGCAGAGCGAAGTGCGGGAACGCAGCACGCCGGGTGGCGCTCGAGGCATTCGTTCGGAATCTGGTCTGTCCGGTTCTCCGGCGACGGTCGGGAGCTCGTGGCGGGCACCAACATGCAGTCGATCGTCGTTTACGACATTGAGTCGCGCACCGTGTTGCATAACGTCGTCGGTCACGAGGACGACGTGAACGCCGTGTGTTTCGCAGACAAGTCCTCACCGCACATCCTCTATTCTGGCTCGGATGATGCCACTATCAAGGTCTGGGATCGGCGCAGCATGGGAGATGGGCGGCCGGCGGGTGCTTTCGTGGGCCACGTCGAAGGTCTGACATACATCGACAGCAAAGGCGACGGCCGCTACATCCTTAGCAACGGCAAAGACCAGACCATGAAGCTATGGGACCTCAGGATGGTCATGTCCTCATCCAAGTTCGACGAAGTCAACCCCACACGATTGACCAGCAATAGTGATTTTGATTATCGATGGGGAACATACAGAGACGAGGACTGGTTCCCGCACCCCAACGATAACTCCCTCGTCACGTTCCGTGGACACCGCGTGATGCGCACGCTGATCCGATGTCACTTTTCGCCTCCTTCGAGCACGAACTCGCGATACGTGTACTCTGGCAGTCAGGACGGCAAGGTTTACATATGGAACTTGGACGCCACGTTGGCTGGCACCATTGACGTGAGAAAGACGACCAAGAACTCGAGGCCCCTGGAGCGTAGGTATCGTATATATCATGGCAATGACTTCCCTGGGTGGAATACCTGCGTTCGTGACGTCAGCTGGCACCCCAACGCGCCGGTCCTCGTTGGTAAGTTGACGCTTTTGCCTACGGATTGCTGCGGCTGCTAACACTACTCAGCATCTGCTTGGAACGGCTTCAACATGGCTCATGGAACCTGTACACTTCATTCATACAACGAAGCCGACGAAGATGAGGCAGAACCTCCAATGGGCCGCAGCGTGGACGAGAAACTGCGCCCAGTCGGAGAGGGCTTCCAGTTGTAGGCATTCTCGCAGGCGGATTCACTCGTGGGAAGTGACGTGGGATGATTATTTTGATTATTTGTACATCTTCCATACACACACACACACACACATGTCAACCCCTCTTTTGGCAATGTTACATGATCGATGGAGCCACTGGTCTCGGGGTATCTCCCACCACTTCCGCACAGCGTCTCCTACGTGTTGCTGTCACGTTTTTGCAATTTGCCCGCGCAATGCTTTTTTGAGACCCATCCTTGCGTGTAAAATCATCATGTTGGTCGACCGCGCCGACGTGCAATGTGCTCGAGAAGCTGGCCCGTGATCTCGGTGCTTCTGTCGTGTAAAAGACGGTGCGATTATGCGCCTCCGACGAGGATGTTGTTGACGGGGATGTGGATCAGCTTGACAATGTAGCCGACAGCGCCCATGATGAGGAAACCAACACCGACGGCCTGGCAGAGCTTCAGGAACTCGAGCTTGTCGGCTACAATGACATGTTAGTACTTGAAGGACCTTGTCAACAACGGTGACTCGACACGTACGCTTGGTGCACCGCTTCATAAACTGGAGGCCTTCCTGGGCGAACTCGGAGGGAACCTCGAGGATCTCCTTGACCTGGTCGGACATTGTGGATAGAAGCACGTGGGTATCGAGAAGTGAAAGGGGGTGGTGGGTGGCTGGGTGAAAGTCGCAAACGAAATCCCAATGGGCCGCGGTGGAACAGCAAATCGCAATGTCGATTAAAGAAAGGCGCGACGACGGTGTTTAAGACGTGCAGGTCGGACGGGTGGAAGATTCGAGAGGTCGAAGGGTTGTAGGGAGATGTGTTAAATTGAGCGCCGCGTTGTCACCAACAGGTTCCCCAAAATTTCGGGTCAAGCTCCCGCTATGGAAGGAAGAGCCAGATTGCCATTTAGGAGGCGGTGGAGGAACGATGCGCCGGCCGCCGATACGCACACCACTGCTTATCTAAGGTTACTTGATAAGATAGGAAAGAGCTCAGCATCCCTTCAGTGGAGGAGGGCCCCTGGATTCTCCCCGGTAACATGCCGGGGGTACGGCCTGGACCAATGGGCAGGCCACGATTGAGCGCATCCGAACACATCACAGGAAGGTCGGATACGTACGCTACCAGTCGTGGGTCCACTGAGGCATCCACTGACGGACACTGGAGCAGTGGAGTCTGTGCCTGCCGCAGCCTGGTAGCCGTGGTCCTTGCCCAGTCACGCCTGCCCGGCCTAGGATGCGACCTCAGCTCTTTCAACTTAGGAGCTTCCCCCAGTTTTCTTCTCTTCCCAAACGTTCTTCTACACGTCTCCTTCACCGCGCCAACATCCCACCGAGCCGCCCTTTGCTGTCCCACATCGCCACAGCCCAACCCGATCCATTCGACGCGTCGATCTTCAATTTTCAAGCTGACTTTCTTCCACTGATCACTCCGTCGACAACGCGCCATCGCTGCTGACCTCGCCAGGAAACCTCATTCGGGCTCCTTGGACTACTAACTTAGCGCGGCTGACAGCGTCGGCCACGTAGTAAGTGGGCAGGCACGCGCGTGGAGCGTCGGCCAAAGGCGGTGGCAGAGCGAGCAAACGGTCTCTGGAGTTGCGGGATCCTGTTTCCACTCTCCCTCGTCTCAACTACATCTTTTTGCCTGTACCTAAGGCTTCTGGGCCGAACAAAGGGGAAAAAACGTCGTCTCGCCCATTGGGGAAGGCTGAAGCACAGAGCTTCGTCTTCGATTTTACTTGGCTGAAGGAGAGGAGCACATTGGTTTGGGCATTCCATCCAACCTCTTCCATCTTGTCTGCGGAACGAGGAGTGTACGTATCAGATGTTCTCTGCCTTCTATCCTTTGCTCAATTTCTGGCTCAAGATTTGGCTATGACCCTGTATATGGCAGCGGCTGATGATCATGTTTTCCAAGACTGCAGACGGTCCCTGTATCTCGCAGACTAAAATAACAACCCTGTTGCACCTACAACCAAGCTCGCTGCTTCAACTTACGGCTACCAGATATAATCGTCAACATGGCCGAGGAGGAGTTCGAGATCGACATCTACGGCGACGCGCCCCAAGACCAACAGGATGGCAATGCCGAGAACTATGACGGGCAACAGGCCAACGGCCACGCCGACGAACACCACGAACACCAAGAGCATCAAGAGCACCGCGAGGACCAGCAGAAGCACGATCACCAGACCCAGCAGCAGGATGAGTATAACGAGCAACAGGATGCGCCCGCTCCCCAGCAGGGCGTGAAGAGGAAGGGCGACGACAGACCCGTCGACCCCGGTGCGACAACAGCCCTGATGATCTCGGATCTCAACTGGTGGAACACCGACGACGATATTCGGGGCTATGCCAGGGCCGCTCATTGCGAGGATGAGATGAAGGACATCACGTTTAGCGAGCACAAGGTTAATGGCAAGAGCAAGGGGTACGGTTGTCGCTGCGGAATTTTGGACGTTCGGCCGCTAATCTAGCTTACAGTCAAGCTTATGTCGAGTTCACAACGCAGCAAGCAGCGACGGCCGCGAAGCATGCCCTTGAAGCGACAGATGGTGGGCAAGGTGTTCCCAAGAAGCATCAGGTCACTTACTCCAACCCCCACGTCAACCCGTTCCGGACGCTGCCTAAGGACGCGCCGAACCGCGCGGGCAAGGAACAGGGCAGCAGGCCCGGCAGCAACTACAACAGCCAAGGCCCACCCATGGGCGGCGGCGAGTTCCGCGGTAACGGCTACCGGGGCCGCGGTGGTTTCAACGGCCCTCGCGGAGGTATGAACCAGGGCGGATTCAACCGCAACTTCTCGGGCGGTATGGGAGGCGGCTTCAACAATAACAACAACATGGGCGGTGGCTTCAACAACGGCATGGGTGGCGGCAACTTCGGCGGCGGCGGCTTCCAGAGAGGCGGTGGTTTCGGCGGTGGCATGCGCGGCGGCCCCGGAATGCGCGGTGGGCGAGGCGGAATGCACAGCCCCATGGGCGGTATGGGTATGGGCCCGATGGGCGGTATGCCGATGGGAGGCATGCCCAACATGGGTATGATGGGTGGTGGTATGCCCGGTACGACTCCCCCTTCTCTTGGACTCTCCCAGCATTGTCACAATCCCTCAACACCTTCAACCGCGGTTGAGACATCCCAGAAGGGCAAGCAATCTGGCCGGCGCAAGGGCAAAGCTGCCAAGCCTGACCAAGCCCAACCCCCGTCGCATCCCAAGCGTCAAAAGGTGCAACATCAGCCTGTATCAACACAATCCCAGCTTGTACCGGCACCAGAAGTGGGACGATGGACCAAAGAGCGAGGCCTGGAGTTCACCACGAGAGCCCCCTCACTCCCTGATCTTCCATCGTCAGACTTCAGAATGCCTCCTTGCTACGCTCGGCACTCTGGCAACCCCCCTGAATTATTTCCTTCTTGTTTGCAATTCATTCGTCCCGTCCGCAGAGGACAGACATACTAACGTATTTTTCAGGATTTCAAGGCATGCCGCAACAATTTAACCCAGGATTTTTCGGCGGAAACCAAGGCGGTGGGAACGATTGGGGCAACCCTCACGGCGCAAAGCGACCCCGGCCTGAGTAGGTCCCACGGTCAGGACACTTTGTGCGACCCTAGAAACATAGGAGGGGGGGAGGGGAGGGCCTGGCAGAGAACCATTGGAAGAGGACCGCGAAGGCCTTTTCGTTATTTCCCGCACACCACAAGAAAAGCTTTGCCTGTCAGACAAGACCTCGGATTTATGCTACTGGCTTAAGTTCGACTTTTTCGAGTAGCATGATTTTCTCCCCGTATATTTGGAGAAATTCCTGTCGGCCAAGAGGATTTACTTGTTGGGGGATGCTGGGCCGAATACCGATTCAGACCCAACCCCCAGGCTGCGACGGCTAGTCGGAACGAGACCTCATCATGCCGAACCGTTCACTTGGGGTACTGGTTAAATTGTATGTGTACTGTTAGATTTTTAGCGGTGTGGGAACGGCACCATGACAGCTCGGCACCGGCGTTGTAGTTCAGAGTTCATTCAAAAGCACCAATCGAATGTTGTCATTTATAACCTGGGTCTTTGCTTGGAGGACGGTCAGAGTGCGGATCATCTCATGTGTCTAGTTTCCGTATCGTGGCGCGCACCAGCCCCTGTATCTGCTTCCAGCGTGCCACGACCATCTGCCTCTGGAACTCCTCTCCCTCGTCCAGCGCCCCTGCGGTCGCGATCTTGGTCCCGATCTCGACATCGTACGCCGCGAGCACCTCGCGCAACAGCTCGTCAACCTCGGGCTGCTCGGCCTCGCCGTCGGCGAAACCGTCGACGAACTGGGCCCACCGCCTCGGCGGCAGCACCAGGGTCCGCAGCGCCACCTGTGTCCGGTAGCACACCGTCTCGGCGTCGAGCATGTATTTGCCAAGGAATTCCCTCTCCTCGAGGCGTCGCCGGTGGGCGTCGCTCAGCCGCGGGAGGAGGACGTCGTCGAGGCACGCCTCGTCCCAGTCATTCTCGCCGGGAGCCATGACGAAGCCGTACTCGACGAGGAGGAAGTCGTTGCTGTGGCGGCCGTAGCAGATGTGGACCTCGTCGCCGGGGCTGTAGTCCCTGTCGGCGAGGATGGTGAAGGAACGAGCGTCGAAGGCGACGGAGCATCCGCGCGGGGCGTGGTTGAGAAGGTCGGCGACGGGCTGGAGGACCATGTGGTCGTCGCGGTGCCGTTTCGCCGTCTTGGGGGTGACGTGGTAGAAGGTGCGCGAGTTAACGAGGAGCCAGGCGTGGCGGTAGTCTTCGTAACCGACGGCGGCGCCGCCGGGGAGCGAGACGGCGGAGACCAGGGACCAGTGAGACTCGAACTTTTCGCGCTGGGCGGCGAGGAGCGAGGACGCCGCGGACGGGAGGAGGGACGTCAGGGCTTCGGGCCAGGTGAGCGGGCACGAGGCGAGGTCCCGGGGCGTAGGGAAGACGGCGGACCAGGTCTTGAAGGAGGGGGCATCGTCGAGGGCGATGTCGAGGGCGAGGAGGGCGTGGACGGCGGTGTCTTTAGCGAAGGGGCGAGTCAGGGGTTTGGGAATGGTTGAGATGGTTTTCAGGCAGGGGATGGGGACGTCGAGGATCGTATCGTCTTTCTGGAGGGTGTTAGTTGGAGGGTTGTGGAGAGCGGGGGTGGGTGAGGGTGAGAGAGGAGGCGGAGAGAAGGGAGAGAGCCAGGGGCACCTTAATGGGAGATGTCGCGACGATTCCTATGCCTCGTCCCGGGAGGACGCGGGGTCCGACGTTGGATACTGTGATTCCTTGGGTTTCCGCCCATGAGAGGAGGGTCTCGATGGCATCCATGGATTTGGTTGTGAGTGAGGTGTGAGGATTTTGTCCCGGGTATCTTTAAATGTTGAGATGGCTGTGAAGCTAAACTCGGCTGGGATTATAGAGAAGTCTCTTTGTATTACTTGAAGTAGTGGTTCGGTGGGAAACGGGTGCTGAATAGGGATGTCGACCTATTGGTAAGAATCCCGGTTGCAATGATCTCATGTTCTTGGGTAGTGAGGGTTAATAAATGAATGAGAAAATCCGTCCACCGCGCGCGGAAATGGGGCAAGCCTGTGTCGCGAAGGCCTTCTGCGAGTACATGACATATATCTACATAGACGAATGAGTTGTCTGTGTTACGATGAAATTTGAGGCTAATACACTGCGTTGCGTTGGGAGCGTTCGAAATTAAATAACGCGTCCGTGCGTAAATGGGAAATCGATAGATGTCACGTACTGCCCCTAGGGCTGCCAGTCTGGACGTCAACAGTGATGCCGTCGCGACGTCAATAGGGCTGCCAGTCTGACGGCAACAGGGCTGCCAGTCTGGACGTCAACAGTGATTCCGTCGCGACGACAATAGGGCTGCCAGTCTGACGGCAACAGGGCTGCCAGTCTGGACGTCAACAGTGATGCCGTCGCGACGTCAATAGGGCTGCTAGTCTAATGGCAACAGGGCTGCTAGTCTAGACGTTAATAGTGATGCCGTCAGACTGGCAGCCCTATTGACGTCGCGAAGGCATCACTATTGCCGTCGCGAAGGCATCACTATTGCCGTCTAGACTGGCAGCCCTGTTGCTGTCAGACTGGCAGCCCTATTGCCGTCGCGACGGAATTACTGTTGACGTCTAGACTAGCAGCCCTATTGCCGTCGCGAAGGCATCACTATTGCTGTCGCAAAGGCATCACTATTGCCGTCGCGAAGGCATCACTATTGACGTCCAGACTGGCAGCCCTAGGGGCAGTACGTGACATCTATCGATTTCCCATTTACGCACGGACGCGTTATTTAATTTCGAACGCTCCCAACGCAACGCAGTG
>PUHP01000848.1:0-18490 GCA_006783085.1 Colletotrichum shisoi | reverse complement strand
TCTAAATAGTTTGAATTAATTTAAGGCGTTATGGTTAATTTCTCTTACACTTTGTCGTACGGGTGCTAGAAAAGTGATTCACTCACTTGTGTAATTCATTCACTTGTGAACTACGTTAACTATAACTAAAGAGGAGGTAATTCTTAAACGAGTTATTAACCTAATTAATTAAGGGTTCCCTCTGTAACAAGAAGATGTATAAGAAATAGCTAACTAACTTCTAAACGCGTGCGATAGGACGCATATAGAACCCTTATAGGTAGAGAACTTTATATAATACATCCCTAAATTAAAAATGCAATTTTAACGTTAAATTAACTATTAGAGGGCCTTAGCTAAGGATCTTATAATTATACAAGGCTAGTTTACACTTATGTAAAATATAATTAGTTATAAAGTATAGAACACTTAATAATAATATTTATAAGTTTAATAAGACTAAGTTCCTAACAGGAATGCTATTATACGTAAAGGTTATTATAACGTCTAACTATAAGGGAAGGCCTTATATAAAGCAGCCTAGTAATTAGGAATAGGTTTCTATTATTTAGGGTGTGTGTACAGATAGCTAGGTAATACCTCTGTATGTTATTATAAAGGGTAAATATCACCTCCTCTCCTAGTATACTAATAGCTAATTCCTAGCTATATAGCGTATTTATCTAAGTAAAAATAGATAGATAATAAATAATATTAGCCTAGATTAGCTAAATTACTTTAATTAGTATATAAAGTCTTATATAAAGGGTTTTTACAACCTCTTAATCCTTAATAGTTATAATAGTAATAAATTAACTAACTTTAATAAATACTATAAGGAATAGAGTATTATTACTTTATACATACCTCCCTATTTATTACATAAGCTCTAGCCTCTTAATGTTAGGTACTTTAGCCTGTTAAAGTACTTATATAGTAAGGAAATTAAGAAGGTAATGTAGATATAGATTTTATATATTACTAAGGATAACTTCTTTCTTATCTTTAAAGAAGTATTCTTTACCTTAATAGGTAAAGATAATATACAAGCTAGTTTTAAATAGGTAGGCCTTATACCTTTTAACCCTAAAGTACTTCTTTCTTACTTAGATTTTAAGCTAAAGACACTAACACTATTAAACTTATAGCTAAGTAGCTAAGGCTCCTAGGATGTAAAGATACTAACTATAGTACTAAAAGGTATATAAAGTACTTCCTCCCTTAAAAAGAAGATCTAGGTACATTAAGGTAGCTTACTAACACCTTTATATAAGGTAGTTAACCTATAGGCAAAAGGTACTAGTAAGTTAGCCTACTAACTAGCTCTTATGAAAGCTAAGAACTATAGGCTTTATATAGTAAATAAGGTATTAAGTAAGCGCTAGAGGGTAAAAAAGACCTAATTACATCTTAGAGGGTCACTTAATACTGCTGAAGTAGAGGTACTACAGGGAGAAAAGGATGTAGTTAATGCTGGAGGAGAGAATAACCCTTAGAAGGAGGGTTGTATCGAAGGTGCTAAACCACGCGCGCGACGCTGTAGTAATTGCGGAAAGACTAGACATAATGCACGAACCTATGAAGTAGTTTGGGATAGTAATGAGGAAGAGGGTAATAAGTAGTTTTAATTAATTTCGTATGTTGTAGTTAAATTAACTTATATAAAAGTTAGAAAGGTAGGGGAGAGTATACTACTTACTATAATGCACTGCTTGCTATGTAAGTACGTTAGTAGTAACTTATAAGGTTAACTACTAATTAGTATTAGTATTATAGGTTACTTAAGTAAATAAATAGTTTATAATGTAGGTATAAAGTTATTTGTAGATTCTAGGTATGTAGAAGAGAGGATCTAAAGTGAAGGGAAGGAAGGAGGAAGGTAGCGATATAGCTGCCTGGCGGACCCACTTTAACGGAGGTGGGTCCGTGTGATCTGATTGGCCCAGCCAGGCCGACGTCTCCACTTTCCCATCATGTTACCGGTGCAGCACGGTTCTGGGTCTTCAGTCACCCAAACGCTAGATCATCGGCTGTATTGACCCTTCTCCTAAGGCCACAACGACATAGTAATCACTTGGTCGCTCATGTGGTCTTGCTATACTCTGTAATGTCTTTTCTCCAAAAAAAATGCTTTTCAACACTGCAAAAGGTTCATCATGGTCCAACGTAGAGAACGGTCAGAACTGGGAGCAAGTAGATACAGGACATCAAAGACTAAGATGACTGTGGTTGCAGCTGTAACTGATGCCGAGGAATCTGTCACCACCCTTGAGCCATGATGACCGGTCGTTTCCAAAGGGGAGGCAACGTTCAAGTGCCTGCTTTTCAATTCGCTCTTTGATCCAATGGCAATGAAACGTCCTGCAACAGTACGCATGAACTTTTGACCAACTAAAAGTTTACTGTTTCGTTATCTTCTAGTTGACAGATGGTTTCATAGACATTTGTTCTCAAGTACATGCACTCATGCAGACCACTGTAGTTCAAACCGGACAGACCCTTCAGTTTCCAGCCTACCGCCATAGATGGTAGCAGCACATACCAGACGCATCTGTGGCCCAGTACACGTCTAAGAGGGACGGCGGATCCACACGAGCAGGTTGCCGTTGCCGTAGGCAAACTCCGCACCCTGGACGGTGTTGTCCGCGCGAGTGCAGTGATCCATCACGAAACCGGCACCGCGTGCGACGTCGTTGCTGGACACATGGTATTAGCACTTGGCCTTGAAAAGACTGAACAGAAGTGTCTTACCAAGAAGAAGTCGATGAACTAACGCCGCCGCCGACAACTCCGGTGATCTGGGCGCGTCCAAGGACGCAGAACCCGCGGGAGCCGTCCACTCTACAGGCCTCTCCACCCCTGCGAGCGAGGTCGTTGATGCATGCCACGGCATCGGGAACCTATGTTGCCAAGTTAGCACGATGAAGATGACCGGCCCAAGGAAAAAAAAAGGACTTGAATCGTACGTAGGCCTCGGTGTTCGGGATGGTGTTGCAGTAGTAACGCTTCACAAGAAGGTTCTCTCCGGTAGGGGCAACGCTGGTATTCTCAAGAGACGCGTGCCAGGCCTCGACGGCCTCGTCGGGGGTCAAGTTGTCTCCTTCGGGGTTGGCGATGATGCCGTCAATCCATTTGCCGAAGGAAAAGACCTCGACGGCATCGGACCGAGTAGCGACGACCGGGCTGGCTCCGGTGAGCTGGGCAAGAACCACAGCGGCAACGGCAGGAAGAGCAAAGTTGACCATTGCGAAAGAAGGCAGAACCCTAAGCTTGCTGCTGAGGAAACTCGAAAGGGAATCGGGCTTCCAGGTATTGGAGACCGTCACTTTATACTCATTTTGCCACGAACCAAAGATCCTTAAAGATCCCTCATCTTGCCGTAGGATCCCGCAAGATCCTAGTAGAGTGAGTGGAACAAGGTGCAGGCAGCAGAATTCAGGGTAGTTTGGTAGTATCAGAGCGGTAGCTGCCTAAACAAGACCCTCATACCCTGCTACAATAGGATGAAATGCATAAACGATGGTGGTTTTATTGACAAATTATGCATACTCTGCAAAGGTGCCTAGCTTACTCTGCGGGCTCCGCCCACATGCGTATTGAAGAGACTCTCAGTGGTTGGAAGAAGAGAACCGGGTCATCCAGCAACCAGAGGGCAACACGAGGATAGAGACAAACGAGGAACAGCTAAGATTAAGGAGGTTATGACCAAAATGATGTTTTTATGAAAGAATAATGCTGTCGATGCTCAAATGCCGATTGACTTATTTGTGGACCATGGTGGGCATGCAGCACCACAGCATGTTGGTACAACATCTAATCAAATGGCTTTGGATTATGAAATAGCTGCGCTTCTATTCACCATACGTTAATCGCAGGTGCTGGCTTTACCAAAACGTGTCTCGCTATTGCTACTAAACAGTCAGCTAAGGATACCTCACAGCTTGCCGCAGACCGGATCCACACCGGATGGAGTCCTCCGGGATGCCGGAGTCGCAATGATCCACTTGTATCCGGATTGCCGCCGAAAGTTCCGTACACAACTCCGGGATGCTCTATATTGCAAGCCAAGTTTGTAAAGCAAGGTAAAAGGTGAGGCTTGGTTTGAAAATGGTAATGTTTACATTTGATGAGTTGATGTGGCTTATAGCAACTCACCTGGGCCTGTTTGAGCCATTTCCTTTGATAGATTTGGTCCTAGCTGTGGGTATAGCGACTTTGGGCATGGGCTAGACGGGGACAGTAGGAACAAATCTCTTTTTCTGAAGGAGGATTGAGTGCTTAAAATGCAATTAATCTGGACGGGAAGCATGTGAAATCCTCTGTAATAGTCCACTCTGTTCAGTCTTGGATATGTTGACCAGAGCGCCTAGAGTAGTGTACTGTGTTGGGAGAAGAGTTCAGTCCCGTCCACTTGATTCTCTCGTCTCCAAGCCACAAGCTTTAACCTGCTCGGAACAGAAGTCACAGAACAGACCCAGAGTCCAGTGAGATCAGCATCCGGCACAGGCAAACAGGTGAAAGGCCGGCCCAAAGCCGTTCAAAGCTGTGACTCCCGTCTACCCTACAGTTTCTCTTTGCTTCTTGTCTATACCCAACCTGCCCCTTCCATCCTTCCATACCAGAGAACTCGATCGAATCAAAACAAAACACTCGCGCTGAAAGATCGAGTGCTCTGAATCTAGCTCCTTCCTCCAACATCATCGCACGAAATTCATTCAACCCAAGCTTCAGACCCATCAGCTACCATTGAGCAACTGAGTCATTTCATTTCGTCCGTACGTATGTTTCACCTTATCGTCTTGCTCCAGCGTCACGTAAAGACCTCAAGTTTTCTGATGTTTGGTGTCTTCGTCAGTCTTACCGTCGCAACTTTTCCTGCAAGAAACTGCCCGAGGGCGCTGAACCAAATTCTTCACATCATCGAGTCGAAGTTATGGGGAAGTCACACCTCTTGGGCCTAGCCCAAGAGCTGATCGATGGGATCGTCGACTGCCTCTCCGAGAGACGACAAGACCTCCTTAACCTCTGCAAGGTGGATAAAAAGCTCCGCGCCTCTGCTCGGCGACAGCTGTATCATCGAATCAACCTGGGACTAGTCGATTCGACTGGACTGGCTTTGCTCATCCGAACCGTCATCGAGAAGCCGCAACTGCGCGTTCTCATCCACGAGCTAATCATCCGACCGGCCGGAACAGACCCCGACGCCCGGATGACTGCAGCCAAAAGCTACGAGGCATGGCCTCAATCGCAATTCAACACGTCCGAGGTTTCTGGTGCTGATTTGGCCCTTGTACGTGGCTGCCAGATGAGATGCAGGTCATCCGCGCCCTACAACCTTACGGCGATGCTGGGCCTCCTGTTCTACCTCCTTCCTCGTCTCAGGCACCTAGACCTCCATCAAATCGATATTTCGGGCCCTTGGGATGGCATGTCGAACGTAATCTCGCATGCAGTAGAACACGGCCCTGTCGAGTATCGATTCTTGCCGGCTTTGGAGACTCTGAGGCTCTATGGACACTACGACGTTGCAGCCTGGAAACGGGGATACTCCGCCAGAGGCAGTCCTTCCTCTCCTGTGTACCATCTTCTCACGCTTGCTGATCCAGACGTTCTGCATCTCAATCTCGAGGGAAGTGGCTATCGGGTGCTGAATCTGTTGGGGAAACATCAGATGCTGTCTGCGAGAACGATCATAGTCGACGACCTGGGACGGGCCACGGGCCAGGCGTTGCTGGGATTCCTCCGCCAGTGCCCACGAGTCACGCACTTGACAATGAAGCTGCGCCCTCCGTACCATTGGGAGCACGACAAATGGGTGGAAAAGAGCAGCGAAGCCACAAAATACCGCCTCGACTCGACACTCACGGAGCGCTGCGCCCACCTCGAGGAGTTCGTTCTGCAGGTCAACGGAAAGAACATCTTTTTTGGCGAGGAAATGGTCGGCAGGCGCCTCCTCAACCGCCTCCCGCAGCTGCAGAAGTTGAAGAAGCTGCACGTACAGATGGAGAGCTTCTTCGCGGACCCGTTAGAGATGGAACGGAGCGGGCTATCCTTCGCGCGCGCGTTGCCGGCGCAGCTGGAGGACATCTTCCTGAACGCCACGACCGTCTCCCACGGCTGGGGCCGCGCGCTCTTCCGTAATGACCCAACCCGCGCCCTGTACCGCCAAGGCCTCAAAAACGTCATCACCAGCCTCTCAAAGGCCCATCGCGCCTGGAGAATGCATTTCAAGACGATCATTGTCGTCGCCGAGCGCGTGAACCACGCCGATATGCAGCAGGAGTTCAACAGGGACCTCTGGGCGGGAACATCGGTCCGGTTTCTGATGGCGGACCCCAAACTGGGCGCTCTTCTTTGGGACAAGGGTGTGACGAGAGAGTGGTTGGAGGAACAGCGTGTTCTCGTTCGATAAGATCGTCGTGTGCAGCGGCAACTGTGCATCTGAGTTGCTTGGAGAGAATGGGGAAAGTACATGTCTTGACTACTCTAGGAGAGAGCTTCGCACGAGAAAACAAAACGTAATGATGGAATAGGGGAATGGCCACGGGGAGTCTGGTCACTTGTAAATCATCTTGTATTACTAGACATAGAGATAAGCAGACGTCGTAACCATGTTACCAACTTGTGCCCCCCGAACCTGGAAGATTGTGATTAAGTTTGCCTCCGGGTCCTTAGCACGCCAGGTATCGATGAGATTTACCAAGGTTTTAGGTAGCAAACATTACACCCCCCCCGTCGAGTGGTTCGAGTCGGCTCCGAGACCGGAACCTTCTCCGGGCATTGCCCCCATAATGGAGTTGCAAGTCCGCTCCGGACCAAGCCCGGGACACTTGCCGAAACTGGATACGTCTGGCTGCCAGCGCTCCATTTTTCGCTGCCGCCAGATAGTTTGATTGGATGCACCTGGACATGTTCCACGCGACGGAGCTGAAGATGTGGGTAAGCCAGCTTGCCGTATTCCCCCGTACGTGCCCGGCTACAGGGCCGGCCGGCCGGACGGAGTACCAAGATGGCGACATCTTGTAGCTGGCACTGACTCAATGCCACGAATGAGCCGTGCTGGCACGAATGAATGGCACTGCGCTACTTGACCGAAGTGTTTCCAGGCACTGGCCAACGCATCAGGCCGGCAATGATGGAGGCGGAGTTGCAACTCCATTGCGGGCCCACGAGCATCCCCGGAGCGTCGTTTTCACTTACACGACGACAACTGTACTACGAACTACATCTCCTCGTGTCTGATGCCACATCATGAACCCCAGTCCCCAAAGAATAAACAACAAGGGAACTTGAGAAAGTACCAGGGTACTAGAGATGTATTTAAATGTCCAACCTGCCCTGCTGCCGCTTCACTTTGCCATGTTGTATGCCGCATTCTCTGCAACTCCGCTGCCCCCAATCCAAGTCACCATGGCCCCTTCAAGTGTCCAAGACCTCTTCGACTCGGAAGACCTAGTCACAATCAACAGTGACAAGTCGAAACAACGAAACCGCCATGCTCCAACCCCAGACTTTGGGCTGCTCCGTCGTCTAGTGCCCCTCTTTGCGGACGGGAAAACGGTGCACCTCAACGCCGCCTTCATGCCCCCTTCAAACCTCATCGTCAACGAGGCGCTATCCCGCTTCTGCTCCGAAGCACTCCACCACCCCTCACCCAAGCCGTCCTGGAAAGAAGACGTCGAGGCCGTGAGGACGCTCCTGGCCAGGTACATCAACGCCGACCCTTCGACCATTGCATTCGTGCGAGACACGACCGAGGGCCTTGGGAGCTTCATCCACGGGCTAAAGTTCTCGCCGGGCGACAACGTGGTCATCCTCGACTGCGAACATCCCAACCAGGCCTTCGCGTGGATGACGCTCCAGTCCTCGGGGCTCGAGGTCCGGCTCGTCCCTACAGACCCCGAGGACCCCGCGGCCGCGGAGGCGCAGACCTTCGCGCCCTACGTGGACGAACGGACCAGGGCAATCGGGCTAAGTTCGATCATGTTCCACAGCGGACAGTGGAACGACGTCGCGAGCGTGTGCGCGGCCTACCGCCCCAGGGGGATCCACGTCCTGGCCGACCTCACGCAGCAGGTCGGCTTCGCGGACCTCGACGTCCGGGACCTTGGCGTCTCGGCGGCGGCGTTCAGCCTCCACAAGGGGCTGAACACCCCGACGGGCCTCGCGGCGCTGTACGTCGACGCGGAAGTCATCAGGGAGACCGATCCGACACCGCCGATTGTCGGGTACGGCGGCGTGAGCAGCGTCAGCGACTCGGAAGACTTCATGGTGCCCCAGGGGCCCGTCGTATTCCACCCCACGGCCAAGCGATACGAACACGCCAACATGAGCTTCGTCTCGGCCGTCGCGGCGCGGGCGTTCCTGCAGTTCTATCTGGAGGTGATGGGGCCGCGGAATGTCGAGCGCCATCTGTACGACCTCGGCGACGCGTTGCGGCGGTCCTGCGCGGAGATGGGCGTCGGCGTCGTTGGCCCGAGCGAAAGGAGACGGCACGCGCCGCACTTGCTTGTTCTTCGACTACACGATCCGAGGTGGTTTGGGCGCTTGGAGGACGCAGGGGTTGTCGCGACGAGGCTCCGAACGGGGATTCGGGTCTCTTTCGGGTTCTACAACAGCCTGGAGGACGTGAAGAGGCTGGCGGAGGTGATCAGGTATGGGATCCTGAGCGGCATCCCGGCGTGTTAGTGCTTTGAAGGAACGAAGGGGAAGGTCAGAAAGAGGGGATGCAGGGGCCATCTCAACTGAAGAAGTGAGGTCTGAGGAAACTGATAAAGGGGACGCTGTTTGATTTCCCAAAAGACGTTGATTTTGATATAGCAGTGCAAAACAAGGTAAGATACTTCTAGAAAGAGTGACCAAGAACAACAAGAACAACACGACCAATTCATCTAAAGATCTGCCTGACTTCTACCGCCTCCTTAGCCGAATTCTGTGTGTTTGATTTCCCTCAACATCGTGACCTCAGTATCCTTGGACAACAGGTTTTGTTCGACAAGAATTCCCATTACAACTTGTCAAAAACTGCAACTACAGCCTCTGCAGTGGATTGAGCACTAGCAGGATTCTGGCCCGTGACGAGACGGCCATCGACCACGTAGAAATCATCCCAGATCCCGGGTGCACGTTCGTCTACACCACAGGTTAGCTTGATTGAAGTGTGAAGTCTTGGACGAGAGGATGCCTACATGTCGCACCGAGTCGAGCGGCGACTTCTTCGACCAGCTCAGTGCCCCAGCTTCTGAGATCATCCACGATTTTCATGGTGTGCTCGGCCTCGGTGGTGAATCCGGTGATCCTCTTGCCTTTGATGAGAGGCTCGTTGGTCGCCGGATCAATCAAGTTGGCGAAAATGGCGGGACCGTGACACACAGACGACACTACGCCGCCGTTGGCCCAGACCTGCGCGGCAATTTTCTGAAGTGAAGTGGCCGTAGGATAATCGATGAGGGCGGCATGACCGGCTGAAGCAAAAAAGATGCCGTATTTGGAGCCATCCAGGTCTGCGGCTTTGGGCATGTTGTCAAGTTTCTTCCGGAAGTCGCTCTCAGCGTTTTCCCAGACGGCAAGATCTTCACCGTTGAGAAAGTCGGGTTGCTGCGAAAGCCAATCCGCGGTGTATGAACCCGTCTCCGAGGCGAGATCAACCTCGAAGCCGGCAGCCTTCAAGACATTGAAGGGGTGTAAAGCTTCGTTGATGAACAGTCCGGTGGTTTCCTTGCCCTGAAAGAGAGCCGCGCGAGCGGAGGTAATGCTGATAAGAGCACGACGAGGCAAAGACATCTTGAATGATAAAGTAGAAGAAAAGATCAAGTTGGAAGCGTTTACGGTTTGATTTTGTATGAAACCGAGGTCAAAAAGCGAGATTGTCAGAGATGAGAAATTCTTGGGCCTGTTGATTATGAGCTGCTGTCTGACAGGTTTTTCAAGTGAGGAACATGAGCTTGCTTATATATTACCTTCCAGTCGGTTGGTGTACTAAGCCCTTCAGGACGAGGAGAGAATCCTTTGGGATAACGTGTGCATGCTGGGAGGAGTTGATCCCATTGGTTGATACTGGATTTGGCCTCTTTGACGGGCTCTCAGTAGTCTTTCCTATTGGTTAATCTCGACATAGTGGATACATGTTTAGGGAGCTGCGGAGTTGTACGTACTTAAACAACATCGTGAATCAGTAAGCTGACGAGTGACCCACCGGCAACAAGCGATACGGCGCGTAGAGAAACTAAGAATCAAATTATCCCCTTGTCGCAAGAAGGCGTCAATTCGTAAAAGGAGCCAACGAGAACAGGCTTATGTCACTTTCTGATAGTCTCTACGGAGAAAAGTGGAATTTTATATGGAGACTGAGGCCTTCCCGCGGTTGAGGGGATATTAGTGATACATAATTACAATAGCACACTGAAGTTCAAGTTCCTGATAAGAAGAAAAGGCGTGTCTGTCCACCCTATGCTCCCGAGTCTTAGAAAGCTTCTCCTGGCCGGAGAGGTTGATTAGTTGGCTACAAATACCGTCCAATACGTCTTACGGGTGGCACACATGCTAGGTGCATGCATGATCGAACACAAGCTTGCCTATGTTTTTGAGGCAATTGATGATAGTCTGATGCAGATTAAAGAGTGGTTGCTGTGCTTAATTAAGTGATTGTTCATATCCCGGTTGAAGCCGGGCGTTGCCTTAGACCTGCGTGTTATCGCGGGTTCTGGCATATCATCATGTATGGATAGCATGGGAGCGTGGCTTCAACTTCATATCCAGACAGACGCCACTTGAAGAATCCTGGCCTAAACCGTTTTAACAGGCCCTACAGACAAAGTGAGACCTGTAATAAGCTCCATTGCTGTATCGAGAAATAAAGACGTGTTTCTACCTGAACTGAAAGTCAACCTCCTCCCCTTACACCCCCCAAGATAAACCAAATCAAACCAGTAAGCTTGTATGCTTCTTTCCCTTATATCTCTCCGTTCCCCCATTTCTATCATCTCCCCCTTCCCACCTCCCATAAAAAAAGCAATCGAACAAGGAAGCTTGGTTTTCTTATCACCAAAATTGAATTCATGATACTCGCAAAGACTTGGTGGAAATCTTGCGAAATCAAAGACTGACAAGTCGTATTTCCTTCATCGAAACTCGCCCTGTCCGTTGCACCGAGTCATCCTCTTTCCTACTTGATTGGGCCCATAGCGCTTAATGCAAGCAGTGATTTGGCCAGAGACCCAGCGAGAGTTCTCGTATGATCCTTCTTCGTGCGAGTCTGCGTTCCCCTGCTGGCGGCACCCCCTTCAGTCCTAGCTACACCTGGGCCAAGGACTACGAAATCCACAAGGAAGCCACCGAGTGCGCTTGCAAACTCTACAATGTTCGCAATACTGGAAACAAGCAGTGGGATAGTTGCCCCGATTGCTTTTACAGCCCGGTGTGGTTCGTCCACTTTTCCCCTTCGCCTTAGCCCACAGTGATAACCCTTTAGATTCAACTCACCTGCCACTCTGACGGCTGGCATATTGGTGGCGATGAGGTAATGTCTTGACACCACCTGAATTACTATGAGTATGCAGCTAAAAATCGGGTTTCTTCCTTTCTTCTAGTTCGAACACTACTGCAGCAAGAGGTGCGGTGCCCAAGGTAGCGAGGCGAACTAGGGTGCCATCATGTAATTTGTCTAGGACCGGAAGAGTAGATTAGGGTTTCAACAGAGACTTCAAGATTCTGCGAAGGGGTCCCGAAGTATTTCCAAAGCTGGTAGGAAAGTGGTTCAGAGAGTTACTCGCTGAGATACCACCATGCCTGCCCGACCTCGAAGTCTAGGCCCTTGCTCTTGTGCGGAATCATAATATCAACCGCCTTCCCTTCCGCGAACCCAGCTTCACTATGTCCGGTAATTGCCTTGGCCTCGTAGTCGTGCAGCCCAGTCTTGTGTATCAAAGCGGCCATGTTCCCGGACATGAGATCGGCCTGCGTCATTAGCGTCCTGCCCAGCTTCGGACTCTTGGTCTCCGAGATGTCTCTGAGAACGAAGATGCTTGAACGGGCCTCGTCTTTGGCTTCGCAAGAACTTGGTCTGTCTTGTTGGACAGAAGGGAGGAGATAAACTACGAGAGGAAGTCCGTATTTGGGATGGCGCCCGTTCACTGGATCTTTGTCGATTCAATCTCAGCAATGCAACCGGCGCAGGAGAACACACGGGGTACAGTCACCACCGAATTTAACTTCCCTTGGCTACCATCTTGGAAGTGCAGCGCCCTTCTCTTGAATACCGTCACCGTCCAGACTCGACCAATTTGTCACTCCAGGCCACCGTCCTCAGCCTCTCACCCGGGATGAGATCAATACCCTTGCTCGTAAACTTGGGCTGGACGAAGTCATTCAGCCCCCCCGCGAAGGCGCCGGTGTACGGCAAAAAGGGTTTCTTTTCTTCGTCTGCGGCGTAGTACTGCGAGGCAGACGATACAAACCAGTCGAGAGACGGTCTTGACATTGGACTCGAACATGATCGAGATGAAGTTGGCAGAAATGCGAGCGGAGTTAGGCGCTGTTGCGTCTCCGGCTCCATCGACCTTTCATTACCTACATAGCCAGTGTCAAGTGTGGGGCGTGAAACCTATCCCGAATAAACAAGCTTTATCATGTCATGGAAACCAGCCAGCGTCAAGGCTTTCCACCACATCCCTAAGCGCGTCCATCGGCCACGGATGTAGACGTCGGCAGAGAACCAAAAAGAAGAAGCCCGCGCCTTGAATGAGCCAGCTAGCTGGCCAAGAGAAAGCATCGTAGGCGGACGGGCAGGCAGGGTCCGGCTGGCTGGCATGACCACTAACACGAACAAGGGACATGCATGTACTTACGCAGAGCGTACTTTTGGGTTTGGTTCCGGGTCGATGTCAAAATAAAAACGGCCCCCGAGAACGGTGCTTGTACCGTCTCCATTTTTAGAGTTCTGAGCCAAGAGGGCCACCGGGCCGCCGAACATCCTCCCCTTTCCCCCCCCGCCCCCCCAACACGTGACACATTCTTCTTTCGTCGACATCTCTCCTCGAATCTCAATCATGCCTCCAGAAGACCAACCACCATCAGCTAAACCAACCAAAAGGATCTCGTGAGCTTGTTCCTGACCTCTATTGGAACTAGAGGGTCTGACAATGAGAGCAGTTGCAAACGGTGCCAGTTCAGAAAAGTCAGTCTCCCCCACTTCACTGAGCCATACACGGACCCGTCATCCATCTCTCTACGGCATCGATCGGTTGATGCTCTGTCTCGTGCTCTCATTCCCTTGTGCTGAAACCATATTCACCGCCAGTTCAAGTGCTCCCGCACCGAACCATGCCAGAACTGCACCGCCGCAAGCACGCCTTGCGAGTACCGCCCCCTCGACCGCAAACGCGTTCCCGTCTCCCACGAGTACGTCGCGAGCCTCGAGTCGCGTCTCGCCTGGTTCGAATCCTTCGTCCGTGGTCTCCGTGCCGCGACCCCGGAGGAGCGAGACACGATGCTTACCTCAGCCGCCGCCCTTGAGGAGACCTCGACCGTCAACGCCGGCGCCGACAGCGCCGCCCCCGGTGACTACGTTACCCGCCTTGGCGTCCGCGCCCGCTCCCACTCCCAAGCTCACCTCGAGCTCGGCTTCGAAGGTTCCCACCAAGTCCACCAGGGCGCAACCTCCATCTTCCGCGCCGACACCCCCGACGACGCCGCGTCGCCGTCGTCGTCGCCGTCATCGTTGCAGGGTCTCCCCTCCTTCTCCGGCGTAGAGTCCAACTTCGAGTCCGTCATGCAGCACTTTGGCCTCTCCATGTCCCCCTCCGACATCATGGCCCCGCTGACCCAGTTCTTCCGCTGGCAGTACCCCCACTTCATGTTCATCTACCGCGAGGCCTTCCTGCGCGACCACTTCGGCCACGACCGCGACCGCGACCCCGCCAAGTACTGGTCGCCCGCCCTGCTGCTCTCCATCTGCGCCCTCGGCGCCCTCGTCGGCATCGACACCAAAGCCCGCAGCGAGCGCTTCTTCCTCGCCGCCGAGAGCATCGTCATGGTCACGGGGCTGACGAGGCCCTCCGTCGCCACCGTCCAGGCCTTCCTGTGCCTGGCGCTGTACGAGATCGGGAGGGGAAATTCGTCAAAAGGGTGGGGGTATTCTGGTGAGGAGGGCCTTTCCTCATTTCCCTCCTGTACCACTCTTGACGAGAGGATTGTGACCGTCAGCGTCTCGTGATGGGGGGGGGGGGGCTGCCTAACTGACTATAACACTCCCAAATAGGAATCGCTTTTCGCATGGCCCAAGACCTAGGCTTCCAGAGAGACCCCAAAGATTGGGCCCACCACGACTCTTCGCTGGCGACGGATGAGGACGTCGAGATCCGCCGGAGGATCTACTGGGGTTGCTATATTTCCGACAAGCTAATCAGCCTGATCCTGGGTCGCCCAGTCTACCTCGTATATGATGCCGCTGAAGTCCAACCCATGGAGACGCTCCCGTACGTGGTAAAACCCTCCGTGCCGCCATGCTTGCGGCCTACCCAGGCACTGCCATTTTAACGAGCGATTCTCACGCCGTGCACAGCGAACCCCCCGAGATGGCCCTCTGGCGCCCCGCGGGGTTCGACGAAGAATACACCGAGCCAGCCCAGGCGGCTTCCTCCATGATTCCCTATCTCCACGAGCAGATCCGCCTCTCCAGGATCATAGAGAAGATGATGTCGACCCTCTTCTCGCCGCGGTCCAACCTGGATGGCTTGAGCCGGCGGGTTTGCTTCGACAACCTGAACCTCGAATTGAACCGCTGGCGGGAATCCTTGCCGGACTTTGCAAAGTGGCACAAGTGGGAATCATCATCGTCATCGAAACCAATCCCCGGAGTGCTGGCCCTGCAGTAAGTTCTCCTCCCAATACGGGCTTTCCCCCCTCCCTCCCATCTGTAAGAGAAGGCGGAGGTCTAAAGCCCCCCAGTCTCTTGTTCCACAGCGTTCGAATCGCACTGAACTACGACCAAGCCGTCGCATCTTGCGGCAGAGACGCCGAGGGGAAGCTGCGGCTGTACTGCGTCACGTCAGCGCAGGATATCACGTCTCTGCTGCGAACATACAGGAGTCAGTATGGACTTCAGCATGCTCCTCTTGTCTTTGTATATGGAACGGTGCAGGCAAGTCGCTCAGCAAAGGCTTTCGGTATCATAGAGGAAAGCCATTATCTCATGCAAATGCTTGGAGAATTGTCATCGGCATGGGGTCTTTCGAAAGAGGTCCTGGCCAGGGTATGGAACTGCTAGATACATGCAACGAGCAGCGAAGCGAGAGCCAATCCATCATTTCGGGGCCCCCTACTCCTGGTTTATATGTAGGCATCGCATTCTTGTTTCAAGGAGCTCTTTCTTCGCAACATTCCTCGCTCGCGGCGTATTTTTTGCGTCTTCATGCTTCCGACTTCGCAATCCCTGAGTCCCTGACCTCCACTTCATGCCTCTTTGTTACCATCCATCACACCCCACAATTCTTATTTCACGATGCGGACTCAAATCTTCATCGCGTCCCAGGACGAGTCCCACAGCTTGTGAATCTCGACGCCGCTCGTCACCTTGAGGCGGGCACCGGTTCCGGCCAAGGTCTTGTTGGCGTTCTTGGTCCACAGCACTGGCTTCACGTACTTGGCACCGACGACGATGGTGTTGAGTTGAAGAAGCTGATCCTCTCGGGCCCTGCAGAGATCCTGGATCATGCCGTCGATGGCGCGCTTGTAGGTTCTGGCCTCGGGGGAACGGGCTGTCATTCTTCCACCGAGCGCTGGGAAAGGGGCTAAAGCCATTGAGGCATCGAGGAAGAGTTTCTCCAGCTGCTCAGGAAGCTTGTTGGGGAGTATGAGCGTGCTCAGGTGTGTGTGATGGATGAGGAAGGAAGTCACTTCGATGCGCAGCTCCTTCAAGTTGACCAACTGGGGAAGACAACTAAGGGTTCTCTGTTCGGAACGGAAGAAGTGTCGGGAGGCTCCTCCGAGACGAAGAGACAGCTCTCGAAGCTGGGGACAGTACTTGGGCAAGACGACGTTGATGTTCTCCTCTATGCCATAATCGGCAGCATATCCCTGGGGCGCAACCTCGAGGCGCCGAAGGTCGGGGCAGTGACGAAGAAATTTGCAGAGGCTCGATGCAGTGCAATGGCTGGCGGTCAGCTTGACTGTCGTGAAGGTCAGCTTCATGGGCGACTCAATGTCATCCAGATCGCTCCATTTATCCATGTCTCCATCAAAGACGAAGACGCGAAGGTTGGTCGAAGCCGTGAGGGCGTTGAAAGGGTGGAAAGGTCTCGCCTGAATCGACCGAAGCTCCTTGCGAAGGTAAAATTTGGTGGCCAGGTAGAGGGTCTTCAAACTCGGCAGGAGAGTCGAGTACAGGTTGACGTTCATCGAACCGTTGGCGGGCAAGGGGGTGTAAGAAGCGAGACCAGCAGCCAGAAAGCTGTCCAAGACAGGCCAGTAATAGTCCACCTCGATGATGACATGCTCTACTTGGTTGATGAAGAACAGCAGCAGGCCAAAGATGCACTGGATGTTGTCGACAGACTTTTGGGTGCTGTGGGCTCTGCTCAGGATGAGAAGCTGACGGTCGAGTAGGGAGAGCTTGGACTCGTCGACAGAAATGTTGTGCCAATCGCGGATCGAGGGGTCAGAGTCACGCTGACGGCCATGCCACTGATTGGCGCGGGCAATGAAGGTGCGAATCATGCCACGAAGCGAAGGGTTCTCGATGAGGCTTCTCGCGAGAAAGAGAAGCTGGAGCTCATGATGAATGATCATGTAGCGATAGAGCTCTCGCTGAGACAGCTCAAAGTTGCGGCGGTTCGTTTGGCAGAAACTGCGAAGTTGACGATGACCGCCCTCGGCGATGGATTCTTTGGCGATGAGGACAATTATCTCGTTGGGCAAGCTGGAGAAGGTGCGAGGTTCCATCTTGACCACTGGAAGCTGAGGTTTGACCGGCTTCTTGGGTGCCGCTCTGGCACGACGCTTCGCGGATGAGGAGCTGCGATTGCCCATTGAGAATGCTGAAGCGAATCCATGAGGAGGTCAGTTGATGGCCAGAATGGTCGGAGGGATTACCAGGGATGGACTGACGACTGGAGGGATCTTTTGTGCAGTGCCGCAAATATTCCAACGTCAGATCAGGCGTTGTCTGTGAGCGAGTGTCGATCGACAGAGGACAGAAGGTTTCGAGTCTGCCTGTTGAGGTGATGAGGGACGAAAAACAGGAGGAAAAGGGGGACTCGGCTCGAAGCTTTGATTCTGTGTTTCTTGACGCGGAATCCCTCAAGGCAGGAGGAGTTATGGCTGGCTACTGCGGAACCAGACCCTCGCTACTTCCATGTGGTGGGATCAAGGTCTGTGGGAGGAAGGAAGCTTGAAAAGAATGGACTTTCCTCGCGTCGCGGCCGGTCCACACGTGATATCGAAGGCTGTGGAAGAAAATTGGACTCGAAGCGGAAGGGCCTCGGGGCTCCTGTTGTTTTGCTCAGGCAGTGCTGCTTGGGCCCGGCAGAGGAGGGAGACTTCCTAGGGAGATTGGGGGGATGGTTGGCGAAACGATATCGTGCTCCCAGACTCAGTCGAGACGGGATGGTGCCGGGCAGCCATGATTGCGGTCCCGTAGATGGGTGGTAGGTGACAGGTAGTGGACAAGATCAACTGTCGTTTGCAGTTGTTGTTGAAAAGGCTTTGATGTGTCTGTGTACAGAAGAACGACAGGTAAAATGAGGTTGAATGTGAATTGAAGTGACCGCATAGCTGAGGAGTGGTTGACGGTATTCTTTGTTTTTGTCTGCTGGTATTGAAAGCTGACAATAAGTACAAAACAGTGTGAGAGATGGTGAGCTGTACCAGAACTGAGCTTGAGTGGGATCAAGTGAGGTTGAATGAGAGCGATAAAAGTGGTGTGAATTTTTGCTAGAGGTCAATGGCTGGTGAGTAGGTAAGGTCAACACTGGCCAGTCGAGGCGCAGGAGTAGGAGATAAACAACATGTAAAAGAAGTTTGCTTATGCCTGTAGATAAGAAATTAAGCAAGAGCAGGATGAACCTAGGGTAGACTTTCCCATAGGGACATCTCTAAGAGAAAGTCCCCATGACTTTTACACTCATGACTGCTGGCAGACCAGGCGCACTTCCTAGGCCCCAAGCCATCTATCTCACACTCTCGAGAGGTCTGTTGCACAACTTTTCCCCTACCCTACCTAACAGCAGGTGAGTTTAGGATACTTTAGGTAGTGAGGTTCTGGGCTAAAGAAATCTGTCACGAGATATAAGGCGTTAGTTGCTGCCCACGTAACTAACGGCGTCGTTTTGTTACGTGACAGTTATGAGCCCAGTCCTACTGCTGTTGTGCCACAATGGTCTAGGCAGTGATTTAAGCTTCTAATTCTCAAGCACTATGGGTTCGATTCCCATAACGCTCCTGGACGTTTTCAACACTTGTGGTCCGTGGCCCTGACCACCTAGACTTCGGCGACACGTACCCGATTAGAAGGTTT
>PUHP01000847.1:0-18500 GCA_006783085.1 Colletotrichum shisoi | reverse complement strand
ATAGCTTACTAACCTATTTATATAAAGTAGTTAACTAATAGGCTAAAGGTTTAGTAAGTTAGTATATAAACTAGCTTTTATTAAAGCTAAGTACTATAGGCTTTATATAGTAAATAAGATACTAAGTAAGCGTTAGAGGGCTAAAAAAACCTAACTTTATCTTAGAGCGTTACTTAATGTAGCTAAAGCTGAGGCAATTTAGGTAGAGAAGGGGGTTGTTAATGCTGGAGGCGAAAATACGCGTTAGGAGGGGGCTTGTATAGAGGGGGGTGAATTGCGCGGTCGGTAATGTGGTAATTGCAGAAAGACTAAATATAACGTACAAATATGTTAGGTAGTTTAGGAGACCTCTAAAGAAGAGGATAATAAGTAGTTTTATTTAATTTCGTATAATGCTACCTAATTAACTTATATAAATAGCTAGAGGGTAGGAAGACCTGCGTCGCTTACTATAATACGTCGCTTACTATATGTATATATTAAATATTTATCTAATCTAATTGTATTTTTTACATAAATAATATCATTACTTAATATATAGTATATTTAAGTATAAAAATATAAGTATCAATATATATATTTATATTTATATTATATTTATATAAAATATAAAATATAAATATAAATATAAGTAATATATTTTTCCTTAAAAACATAAAAACGCAAACACATGTGTTTATATTTTTACATTTTATATTTTTTTAATATACTAATGGCGGTAGAGTAAAAATTTAAAACTAATAGAGGCTAGGGTGTTATAAGGGAAGACCTGTATAGTAAGGTATATTACCCTAATTAGTAAGCGTTAAGGTAAGACTTTTAAGGAAATTACTTACCAGTAGAGTAATTATTACATAGCCCCTTAGGTAGAGAGGTTTTAAGGGAAGACCTTTATAGTAAGGTATATTACCTTACTTAGTAAGCATTAGGGTATAACTTTAGGGGGAGGTACTTATAGTAGTAGAGTAATAATTTCAAACTAATAAAGGCTAGGGAGTTATAAGAGAAGACCTTTATAGTAAGGTATATTACCTTACTTAGTAAGTATTAAGGTAAGACTTTTAAGGGAATTACTTACTAGTAGAGTAATTACTATATAGCCCCTTAGGTAAGGGGGTTTTAAGGGAAGACCTTTATAGTAAGGTATATTACCCTACTTAGTAAGCGTTAGGGTAAGACTTCTAAGGTAGGTATTTATACTACTAGCTCTAAATAGGGGGTAGGGGGATGCTATAGTTAGGGTACCTAGTAGCTATCCTATATAACTAAACCTATTTATTTTTTTTTACTTATAAATAGTATTACCATACTTTAAATATACTAACCTAAAAACCTTATACTTATAATACTTATATACTAGTAAGAAAGTAAGGTAGTTTTCTTATATAATAACTATTAAGGGTTAGTACCCTCTAAATACTATCTATTTTTATAAACCTACTATTATTTACTATAGGAGGCGTAACTCTTTAGAGAGATAATTATACTTAGGCTAATAGCTAGCCTAACTACGCCTATAGCCTATCTTACTTTATTTTTAAATACATTATCTAAGTAATAAGTTAAGTATCTCTTTCAATAGCTATAAAGTAGGGCTCCTTAAACCTAGTACTATAAATAGCTAATAGTTACGTTGAAGTACTAACTTAATTTTTTTTTACAATAGTAAGTATATAATAGATGCTATAAAATAAAATCCCTATACAGGTTAATATTTATGCTCTATTTAGTACCTAGTCTACTAAGGATAAAGTAGTTTTCTTATTAAATAACTATAGAATAGCCTACTACTAGTACTATTAGCCTTTTAGCCTTATAAAGAAGGTCAACACTATTACTAGAGTACAGGGTAAAACTCCTATAGAAAGTATACTAAAAAGCCTATATTAGTATTAATTAACCTTCTATAAGGTAAGTTTAGTTTTCTCCTTAAATAACTAATTAAAGTAGAAGCTCTAATACTACTAACCTTTATTAACATACCTATATACCTTTATAAGTAGATAAACGTATTTTAAATTTACCTACATAGCTACCCCTATAGTAATTTTTCTATTCTTCTTTAAGTTAATTAAGGAGATATAGAAACCTACTAGTCTAGGAAAGACGATAGTAGAAGATATTTAAGTTTAAGTACTATATATATCCTATTAAATAAATATTAGTAGTAGTCTAAAGACTATAAGTATACTATAAATTCTAAGCGTACTTAGTA
Source organism: Colletotrichum shisoi (assembly GCA_006783085.1). Classification (NCBI taxonomy): domain Eukaryota; kingdom Fungi; phylum Ascomycota; class Sordariomycetes; order Glomerellales; family Glomerellaceae; genus Colletotrichum; species Colletotrichum shisoi. The sequence goes on along the minus strand of PUHP01000847.1, from coordinate 16,285 downwards.
TTAGTATAGTTCTAAGAACTATATATAATAACTAAGCTTATTATCTAGTATACTTTTCTTAAGTATCGTAGGTAATATACTAGTAGTATATACTTTTTAAGGTTATACTAGTAGTATTTAAACTTTAGGTTAATACTTAAAGATGTATTATATTTCCTTACTTAGTATACTTTATACGTTTATTTAGTTATTCTTTATATAGGCTAATATACCTTGATATATTAGCTACTTAGATATTTAGTATTTATACTTTATACTACTATAAGCCTAATAAGAAAGTATAGCCTATATAAGGCTATAACCTTCCCTATAATAATTAAATTTAGCTAAGGAACAGCTGTTTAGAACCATATCATTATAACGTATTAGTAACCTTATAAGTAATTTTGTATAGGACCTATTGTTTTAAACCATTTTAGTTATAAGTTAATTTTTTTATTTTACTACAGTAAATAATTTGTTAGGAATTGTTTTTTTAAGGTAGAATAAAGTGTAGTAGGGCTAAAGCTCAAAAAGCATTAAGGGGTTTATAAGAAGCTAGAAATAGTAGATTATAGAAGAGACCTAAGTTATAAAGTATATTACTTTAGTAGGTTAACTTTAGAGGTAGACTTCTCTAAGACGTAGTTATACCTAGATTGTTATTAAAGTATAATCTATAGGGTAGAGAGATTATAATAAAAGCTCTAAGTAGTAAGGTATATTACCCTACTATATAAGCGTTAGGGTTAGACTTCTAGGGGATATATTTATGCTTATATTATAATAAATTAATAAACCCTAAGGTAGGGGGTTTATAATTAAAGACGCAAATAAGAAGGTAGATTACCTTACTAGGTAAGCGTTAGGTTAAGACTTTAGTAATTCTTTAAACCTAAACTAGGTAAGGCGTCTTAGTAAAGTAGAGCCTTATATACGCTATACGCTAGGGAGGTAACTATTTATAGTAAAGCTATATTAGCCTTATAGTAGGTTATTTAATTAGGGGGGGGGGTAGGGCTACCCTAAGTTTAGTCTATTACGCATACTTAGGGCTAGAAACCATATACTTTAAATAGTATAGGATCTATAAGGATATAGTCTTTATAGACCTTATAGTAGGGAATATAAAGGTAGTATACTATAGTAAGAGTAGTAAGTAGTAAGTGGTAAGTAGAAAGTAATAAGTAGAAAATTATACAATTTATTATACTATTAAAGAAATTATCCCTATAAGTTAATATAATAAAACTATTTATTATTATTAAGTAGTAGGGTATACCTATTTATAGTAACTACTATATAGGGAAGCTATTAGGTAAAGTATGATAGATAGTACCTTTAATAGGAGTATAAGTATATCCTAAAGAAGAAGTAGTAGGCTATTATTTAGTATATTAAAAATAAGTACCCTGTAGTATATAATACTATAGATAAGGCTGTAAAGTAGTTTAGGGTGCTAGTAGGTAGTATAGACTCTATCCTAAAGCTTAGATAGCTAGTCTAGGGCTTTAGTTATAGTAAAGAGAACTACTTCTATATTACCTAAACGTAGGATACTATAGTTAGGTATATTTATACTAAGTATCTAGCTAGTATAGTTTAGAAACTACTAGCCTACATAGGTATATAGGCTAGTATCTTTATCTAGACGCTAATAAAAGCCTTTAGGGCTACTAGGGCGTTTTTGTTTACCTTTAAGGTTAAGTAGCTAGGGCTAGCCTTATAGTAGCTAGCTAGGAATGTAGTAATTTAGAGGTACTATAAGAGACTAAGTAGGCTTGTAGAGGAGGAATAGCGTAATATTTAGATAGTAGATATTACGCGGCAGCTAAACCTGTAGCTTAGCTAGGTTAGGTAGGTAGAGTACCTTGTTAGGTATAACGTTGTAGCGCTATAGAAGCTTATAAGCCTAGCGTAGGTACATAAGGCCCTTATAGTTAGTATAGTATAGAGCTTTAACGCTATTATAGATAAGGCTAGAGTATTTACTATAAGTAGCTATAATAAGTATATACTCTTTAAGCTAGTATAGGTAAGCTTGTTAGCTAAGTTAACTAAGCTTTTTTAGCTATATATAAAAGAGTAGACTTAGAAGTAGTATATAAGGCTATAGTAGAAAGTATTATATTTTATAGCAAGGATGTTTAAGGTAAGACTAGTAGATATGAAAGTATAACTTTAGGCTATAGGCTAATATAAGCCTTAGGGGGATATAGTAGAAGTAGTAAGAGGATAAGTAGCTATAAACTAACTAGTATTTAAGTGAACTACTAGGTAGATACGGGTACTATAGTAGATTAAGTATTTTAACTACTTACTTACTAGGGAGTAGGTAATAGAGGAGTATAGGGAGGTCTTAGGTATTACGTAGTAGAGGGTATACCTATAGCTTATTATTAAACTACTAGACTATAACCTAGAGGGGGACTACTATAAAAGCCTACTACTTAGTACCCTTATAGTAATAGGCTAGTCGGATAATAGCTTATACTATATAAGGTACTAGCCTAGTATATGTAGGATTTTAAGTATACTAATTTATATATAACTACGCTACTACTGTAAATAAGAAAGGCTAAGGTACATAGTATGTATATTTAGGAGGAGATAGGGTCTAGAAGGTATATTATATAGGAGGGTAACTAGGTATACCTCTTTTATACCTAGCTTATAATAGATAACTTCTAGGCTATAATATATAACTAGCTTAAGGTAGCGTAGGAAGAGCTTAGGGGGCTCCTTAGTCTAAGGTAAAATAATACTCTACTATAGGTACTATAGAGCTAGCTCTAAGATAACTACGCTAATAAGATAGTTAGATATTGCTTTCTTTAGGACTATAGGAACGTAGTATAGGTAAGTAGGTACTAAGGGTACTTTATATAGTATATTATAAAGGTAGGGTCTAAAATAACATAAGTAGAATAGGGCTAGCTAGGCCTAGATAATAATATTTAATAGGAGGTAAAGGCTATAAAGACCTTTAAGCGTAGGGTTAATACCTTTTAAGAACTTCTACTATTCCTCATCTATATTACTAAGGGGTAGCTAGTATAGGGTATAGAGGTAACGCTAATCTAGTTCTAGAATATAGTAGGTGGTAGCCTTTAGAACGTACTAATCTATAGGGGTATAGTTAGTATTATAACGCTATACTATAAGAACTTTATATAGGTAGGGTACTATAAGGCTGTTTACTAGTTTCTACCCTAAGAGGTAGGGAAGCTCCTTATAGTATACTTTACAGTAGCTATCCCCTTCTAGTAATTTATATTATTAGAAATTATGAAAGTAGTAACTAGGACTAAGCTATATAGTACTTAGTAGTTACCTTTTTATATAGTAGGTGTATATTTAGTAGGGTGTAATAAGTAATAGAGGGGATGTAGGTAATATAGCTACTGTAGTAAGTAAGAATATCCCTTAGGTAAGTAGGCAGCTAAGAGACGTACTAGGCTGTAATATACTTATAGCCTTAAGGTATAAGCTAAAAATAAGGAAGATATAGTATAATATTATTGTAATTTTGAAGTAGTTTTTATTTAAGCCTTTTTAAAAGGGTAAGGGTAAAAGTAGTATAGGTAGTACTAGTAATAATAAAGGAAGGGTAAATAACTTAAACTTAGTATATAGTAATAAGGGTGTAAAGAATAATGTAATAGTACTCTAAGCAGGGTACCTCTAGTAAGTATAGAATAGTATATATAGGTAGGCGTAGGCGATAGGAAAGGTTAGTAACGCTAGTATATAGTAGTAGTTTTATAATATTAGTATTATGTATTATGTATTTCATTAGCTAGATACTAAGGCTCCTAGGTTGTAGTAAGAGGCTAAGTAACTTTAGGTAAGTAAGGTAGTATAAGTAGTATAGTTTAGGGTAGTATATAGCGCTAATGTTAATACTATATTCTAGTTAATAGTAGTATAGGCTAGGTTTAGCGCATACTAGCTATAGCCTAGGTAGTAAAAGGTACTATATTATAATATAGGCTTAGAGATACTAGTAGTATAGGTAGCTAGTATAGGTAGTAGTAAAAGCCTACTATTCTTAATACTAGGTTACTTTATATACCATAGGGTAATTATAGTAGTAGTACTACTACTAGCGCTATAAAGTAACCTAGAGGCCTAGTACTAAAGACTTAGCCTAGGCGTAATAGTATAAAAAGGGCTATACTACTAGCCTAGTAGGATTATACTAGTAATGCTAGAGTAGGTAACGTTAAGTAGATTTAAAGATATACTGTTATAGCTAAGGGTAGTATACTAGCTAGATATAGTTATCCTAGATAAGTATTATATAGTACTAGATAGAATAGAAATGTTTAAGCTAGTACTACTTAAGCTAGGGTGGAAAATACTCTCCCTTAGGGTATAAGTAGTATACCTTATAGTAATGCTACTACTGGTAGAAGAGCCCTAGTTCTTTTAGTTACTTAGGGTTAAAGGCTTGTATATATAGTCGTGGCGCGACCGCGCCCCACCCGCGCGGGCCGGCCCTGCTTTTCCTAACATAGTAAGGCTAATTACGCCTTTTAAGCCCTTTAACTTTTAAAGGCGTAACTTTAACCTTTATATACCTTCCTTACTTTACAACTTCCTTAATTTGCAACCTTTAACCTTATATAAATCTTACTTTTAACCTTACGCAAATTCTTTTTACTTTTAGCTTTACCTTTAACTTCACCTTTAACTTTACTTTACCTATTAACTAGCTNTCTAACCTGACTACGCGTGTGCGCCCGCGCACGGGCGCAACGCAGGCGCGACGCAAGCTAGCGGTTTACAGCTGTAAAGAGGCTACCTCCAACCCTATTATAGCTGTAAAGCGCCATTAATATGCTACTCTTAACCCTATTATAGCTATAAAGCCTTATTAATCTACTACCTTAACCCTATAATTGCTATAAAGCCTTATTAATCTACTACCTTAACCTTATTATAGTTATAAAGCCTTATCTATCTACTACCTTAACCTTATTATAGCTATAAAGCCCTATCTATTTACTACCTTAACTTTATTATAGCTATAAAGCCTTATAAATCTACTACCTTAACCTTATTATAGCTATAAAGCCCTAACTACTTTAATCCTATTATAGCTATAGAGATCTTATTTAATAACCTACGCCCTAATAGCTATAAAGCTTAGTAATCTACTAATCTAATCTTGTTATAGATATAAAGATCTAGCTTAACTACCTATATAATCAATAACTATAAAGCCTTATTAATCTATTTACAACTTAATCCTATTATAGCTATAGAGATCTTATTTGATAACCTACCCTTTAATAGCTATAAAGCTTAACTATGTACTACTTTAATCTTATTATAGACGTAAAGAGCTAGCTTAATAACCTACGCCTTAACAACCATAGAGTTTATACTTCTTATACCTACTATTATTATAGTCTTTAGCCCCTAGCTATTCTTTATTTAGATATATTATAGCTATAAGGCCTGTAGTATCCTCTATATCCCTATTTCATATTATAGCTATAGATATTAAGCCTTAATTTTACTTTAAAAGTATACTTTAAATATAATAACTTCTATCTAGTAGCTTATCTATCCTATTATACCTACTATTAACTACTATCTATTTTATTTAAGTTTAATCTTAATTCTCTTCCTCTTCAATTACTACTATACTTCTATTTTTAAGTAAGTTAGCTATCTTAATATTGATATACTTCGTAAGATTTATTATTTTAATATTCTTAGTTTTTACTTTAATTTCTACTACTATTACTTTTAATTAGTATTCTACTTTACTATTTAAGGTAATTAGTATATTAGCTATAGCTATATAGGCTACCTTTCTTAGTCCTTCTTTTTACTACTTAACTTAAAGCTAAAACTTAGAGACCTTTTCTAGTAACTTGTTAGGTAGAACTACTCCCTCTACCTTTTCTATAGCAACCTCCTTCCTAGCTACTACTAAACTTAATAATCTAATACTATTTTCTTTATTACTATTACCCTTATTACTACCTCTGATTAACTTAATACTAATTATTATTAGTATATAAACTAGTATAACCTCCCGGTATAATATTATCTTTAGAAACTATAATAGTAGACTATTAAACTTATTAATATTAATTAATAGTTTATATATAAAGTACTTTATTACTATTATAACTACTAATAGCCTTACTATTACTCATTTATTTTAGTATACTACTTATAGCCTAAGGCCTACTATACTTCGTGTATTACTACTTATCTTAACATCTATTATTCTTAGTATATAAATATAATCTTTTCTAATTTTATAGATTTATTTACTAAGCTATTCTATATAGGTTTGCTAGGCCCTTATCTATAGTATATTATTATTATCTAAGTCTCCTCTTAACTACCTCTTTAGTAGTAGTAATCCTTTAACCTTATTTAATTTATTACTAGCCCCCCCCTATTTTCTTTTATTATACCTACCTATACTTAGTACTATTTCTACTATTAGTATATTATCTATATTACTAGACTATATATTAGTAATAAAGCTACTAGGGTTTAAGAAATCTATTCTAGATATACTATTTACTTAACTAAGTAAGTTATCTATCTATATTATAATCTCTTCTATAATTATTATATATTAATCTATAGCCTGATACACTTATTTATCTGAGAACTATTTATTACTATATACTAATACTATCTTTTATAGACCCTATACTATAATATCTAGCTTCTTAATATTATTTTAGAAGGCCTCTATATTAAATCCCTCCTTAATCTCCTTTATAGTAGCTAGTAGTGCTTAAGACTTACCCTTCTAACCTAAGGGAGTTACTATATTTCCTATATTAATATCTTCTTCCCTCTACTTATTATTACTATTACTTATAATGATATCTTCTACGCTACCTTTATTATCTTTATCCTTGTTCCTTTTATTATCTTTATTATTATTATATTCTTATTTATTTTATAACTTATAAGTATTACTAGTTTCTAACTATCATAACATTAATCTTTACTACTTCCTCTACATATAAACCCTCTTCCTTAGGCTTACCTACCTGTATAGAGCTAGCGTTATACTATTATAGTTTATTACCTTACTAGGTATACCTTTTTCTAGATTAACTAATATACCTTCTTCGATATAGAAGTAGGTATTACTATTTTAGTTATTACTAAAGTAAAATAATATGTTTTATAAAGCCATATTAAAATAGTTTATGTTTATAATTCTAAAGGACTTTTCTTTAAATTTAGTAGCTAGCTTATAGCCTTTTAAGTCGTGGTATATACTATTAAAAACTATAAATATTACCTCCCCTCTACTTAAGTATACTAACTAGGTATTATACTAATAGTAAGGTATTCTTTTTATAGTAAACTACTATACCTTACCTTTATTTTTATTCTTTTTATAAAGTTATTACTACTTTTAGAGATACTAGAGGTACTACCCCTTATATCCTATTTGTTTGTTTATTTAGTACCTCCCCTAGGGCTAGTATATATAATATCTACCCCTACCTTAAATCATTTTTTATAGTATACCTTACGTAGGCCTTATTATATCTAGGAGTAGATATATTAATATCGTAATTACTTGCTATAATAAATTATATATTAATATATTTCTAAAATAATATACTACCTCCCTACGAAGCCTTATTTATTAAATCCTTTATACTATTAAGTTAACTTACTATATTACTAACTAGGCCTATATTTTATTATTATCTCCTTCTTTAATTTAAATTTAGTTAAATACTTTTTTAAGATCTATACTAGTGAACTAGTTAGCTCTGTGTAGTAGATTTCTAAGTTTAGTAATAAGAGGTAAGAGATAGTAATTCTTCTTTGTAATTTTGTTAATTTTCCTGTAGTTAATAATAGGTCTTAATTTTCCTTCTTTCGTTAGTATAAAGAATAAGGTGAATCCTATAGGGGAATTTAATAGTTAAATGTATCCCTTTCTAAGTTTTTTATCAATGTATTTATTAAGGTATTTTTATTCTTCCTAGTTTATAGGGTATATTAGATAGAACCTAGGTTGCATACTTTCTTTAAGTTTAATTTCTATATCCTAGCTACTATGTTCTAGCAACCCTGTCTCTTTGGGTTCTATAAATAGTTTTATATATGTCTAGTACTCCTTAGGTATATAGTCTAGAGTTGTTGCAATCCTTAATTATTAGTACTAGGTGCAAACATCTTATTATCTTCTATTATCCTAATAAAGGCTATATATTGTATTTGTTCTTTAGGTGTTGCTTGAAATCCGTCTAAACCCTTTTTCATCTAAGGCTGTTTAGTAACTGGATTCTCTAATAAGACCTAGCTAGTAGTCTAATCTATTTGTAGGTTGTGCTTTTGTAACTACGAGATTCCTAATTTAATGTTAAGGTCTCTTTTCTCTATTATGTTATACTTTAGTTAGTCTTAGTAATTGTTAATATATGTTAAAAGGTGTATAGTCTCTTAAGTAACATATCTATTATTATAGTTAACACTTTCTCCTTCGACTGTTTGTAGTTAGTATAGATTATCCTTCTATATTTATAGTAGATTAAGTTTATTTACTACTCTTAGTAATATAAAACTTCCTTGTGCGCTGCTGTTGATTATTGCGCGTAGTCTGTATTTGTGTATCTTAAGTTAGACTACTAGGTGTGTGTTATTGTGTTGTCTAGTTGCGCATAGGAACTTGTCTTTAGTTCTTGCCTTTTGTTGTTCCTTTGTAATTAGCTTCTTTAGTTTTTTAATATTTTATTCCTTAGTTGTTCCTATTGTTTAAGTTGGTCTTTGTATTCTCTCTAAGCTTGTATCTTAGGAACGTAATAGATCTAACATTAGTTATATTTATAGTATTACTAGTCTATGTCTTAGTTGTGTTAATAGCTTATAGGAAAACTTAGATTAGGTCTAAAGGTTGCTTTTTTAATTCTATTAACGTATATAAGTATCTAGTTAGGTAGCTAGTTATTAATGTATACGTCTTTAATAGGTTAGTTGTTACATCTTTGTAGGTAGAAGTAGCTATCCTTCTTAGGTAAGAGATGCTAAAGGTATTTATTATTTAGGTATTCTAGCTAAAATAGTTCCTTGTAAAACATATCCTATGTGTTAAGTAGAGAACTATCTCCCTTAATCTGTGGTATTATAGGAAATATCTTAGGTTCCTCTATTCTATAGAATTGCAATATTTGCGTATTATTAAGCAGGTTAATATTATTATATTAGGGTTTGTTAGAATCTTCTTTAAAACTAGTATCATTAATGCCAAGAAAGAATCGGTAATAGATTTCTATATAAGTACATTGTTAAGTAACGTTGCGAGGTTTATCTAAGTTGTATAGTAATTCTTTACTAGAAGTGTAGTTACTAGGACTAGCGTATAGTTCTTTATTAAGTTAGAAGTTAATTCTTTTATTAATTTCTTCGAAATTAAGGTCTAGTCTCTTAATTATCTTAATTCTATCTTTGCGTAATAGGTCTCTAAGCTATTCTTTAACCTTGTAAATAAGTTTCTTATTGCTATCCTTTTATCTTATTATATAGATGGATTTAGTTAGGATTTTATCTAAGTTAAGTCTTTCATTCTTAGACCTAAGGCGTTGTTTCTTATTCCTACTATCTTATTATACTACGTAGACAAGGTTGCTTATAATTGCCTCTATATTAGGCCCTCTTTCTTTGAACTTGAGAAGTTGTTCCCTTATGCTTACTTAGAGTCTTTGTATAATTCTTCCTTTAAGGAGTTAAAAGGTATCCTTTATAATTAGGTCTATCTTAGCTTTCTCCTCTATAGTCTTGTAAATTTGCGAGAGTATAGTAATGTACTTGGTATTGTTTTCTTTGATAGTGTAGGGTTAGTAAGTAGGTAATTTGTCTTCCTTTGTTACTACCGCTAGGGTTCTAACATATGGGGTGGTGTTGTATCCGGATTGTCTGTTGTTCTTAGGCTTCTTGGGGTACTATTCTGTTTGTTCCTTGCTATCTTGGTGAATAAGGCAGTTGTTGTCGTAGCAGGCTGTCTATAAGAGTTGTCTGTAAGGGATTTCCTTACTTGCGATATTGGCACGCTTTTCTGGGATAGGTTGGTGTTGGATACGCTTAGGTTGTTGGCAGTCTCTGGCTATGTGTCCTGGTTTGTTGCAGTTGTAGCACCTGAATTCCTTCTTTAGACGGTTGTCTTCTTTCTTGGCAACACTGAGGTCTATAGGACCGTCATGTTGTCCGTAGCCAGTGCTTTGTCTGTTGTTGTTCCAGTTATTGCGGGGTTGTTGGCTTGTCTGGGAACTGCGCTGAGGTTGCCATTAGTATTTATTTGCGTCTAGTATTAGGTTGTTCCTTCTTTTCTTTCTCACGCTCATAGAGTCGATTGTCGATTCTGATGGCGAGTTCGCTGTACTGAAGGAAGTCTTCTGGTCTGTCGAGCTTGACTAGTTTATCCTTGACTTCATCCTTCAGTCCTTGGTAGAACATGAACATCTTGGTGTCGTTAGTGATGTCTAGTTGGGTACTGAGGCGTCTGAATTCGGCGGAGTATTCCTTTGCTGATTTGGTCTGTTGTAACTGCGCTAGATCGCGCTTAGCTTGTCGTTTCTTGTTAGGGTCCTGGAATAGGGATCTAAGAGCTTCTTTGAATCTACTAAAACTGTAGTAGATGTTGCGTACTTTAGTAGAGTACTCTTTAAGAGTTTTCTTACTAAGGTATTCTTCTTAGATAGCTTTTAGCTATCTAAGAGCTTATCCCCTAAGGAAGCTAGTAGTGTATATAACTTTCTTAGTCTTGCTAGTAAAGTCTCTATAATAGAAGTTCTAATAGTTCTTAACTTAGATTAGAAATCCCTTAAGAGTACCTAGGGTGCTATTATAGGTAATAGGTATATTAAGCCTAAGTTTCTATTATCCTCCCTAGAGAGGGGTGCTAATAATGTTAGTAGCGGCTTAGAGAGTATTAACCTCTCCCTAAAGAGCCTAGACGTTAGCGTTTAGGTCTTCTCCTTAAAGTTAGATGACTTTGTTTTCTAGATGCTGAATGCGCTAAGGGCTATTCCTAAATTACTAGATCATAATCTTAAGTTAGTAAACCTTGTTTGCGGTTTTGTTATATATAGTCTATACTTTAGTAATATCTATATCTCCTTTCTTAACTCTCTCCTAGAGTCGTTTATAGGTTTCCTTTTTAAGGGTAACCTTATTATTAGAGTTAACGTTTATTAGGGCTATCTCTATCTCTTTAGCTAAACTTTAAATAGGTTACTTAGAGGAAGTATAAGAGCCTATAGTAGGTAACTTGGTAGAGGTATAAGAAGACATGGTTTATACTATTTAGTTAGTCTTTATAGAGTAAACTTACTAAATAGGAGTAATTAAAGTATCATAGCTAGTTATTTATAGTAAGTATATTAGTAGAAGTTAAGGCTATAATTAGTAAATAAATAGTATTATAATTATAATTAGCTTCCCTAACGCTATATCTATAAGTTATAAGGTAAGTAAGGCTTTAGTAATTAATTGTAGTTTATTAGAAGGGGTTCTTTATAAAGATAGCTAAAATTCATTATAAAATTTAATACTAAGTTAATTACTAAAGAAGCTATAAAAAGTTTATCTTTAAGCCTAGCTTAAGACTATACTATATATAAGTCTTCTTTATTCTAAGTTTATACTTTTATATCTATAGTATAGTAGCTACTATAGGTCTTATAAGGTAGCCTCTAACCTTATTATACTTATTAAGTTATAATATTAGTAAAATACGTTATATTAAAGTTAGTAAAGGTTTTAAACTTTACTAATTAGTTTCGAAGTATAAGACGCTAGTGAGGTCTTATTAAAATAATTAGTAACTTAATTATACTTAGAGGTTACGTAGGGTATAATATAGGATATCAAAGATAAGGATAAGATAAGGGCGAGTAATGTGAGTACATAGAAAGGTTATATTTATGTAAATTAATTATAATAGATAAAACTTAGGTAAAGAATAGAGGAGTCCTCCTTGTTATATACTTTTACCCAAATAAAGAAATCTATAAGTTATCTTAGAATTACTAAACGTTATTAGTATTACTAGTACTTATTATACTTATCCTATAACGTATATAGATAGTAAGTAATGTATTATAGAAAGTAATATATATCCTCCTACCCTCAAGCTATTTATATAAGTTAATTAAGTAGTATCACATAAAAATAATTAAAACTACTTATTATACTCTTCTTTAGAGGTCTTCTAAACTACCTAATATGTTTATACGTTATATCTAGTCTTTCTATAATTACTACATTACTAACTATGTAATTTACCTCCCTCTATATAAGCCCCTTCCTAATGCATATTTTTACCTCTAGTATTAATAACCTCCTTTTTAACCTAAATTACCTTTACTTTATTTATATTAAAGAACTTTTTAAGAAGTAGTTAAGTTTTTTTAACCCTCTAATACTTACTGAGTATCTTATTTACTATATAAAGCCTATAATACTTAGCTTTAATAAGAGCTAGTTTATACACTAACTTACTAATACTTTTAGCTTATAAGTTAACTACTTTATATAAATAAGTTAGTAAACTATATTAATAACTAGTAACCCTTTTCTTAAGTAATATAAAGCTTTATAGAGTATTATATACTATAGTTAGTATCTTTAGGTCTTAAGAGCCCTAGCTACTTAGGTATAAGTTAGATAGTATTAGTATCTTTATCTTAAAATTTAAGTAGCAAATAACTACTTCTAGGTTAAAAGGGATAAAGCTAGCCTATCTAAAGCTAGCGTATATATTCTCTTTACTTATTAAAGTAAAAAAAGCTACTTTAAAGGTAGGAAAGAAGTCATTTTATGTAATATATATAATCTATGTCTATATTAATTTCTTAATTTCCTTACTATATAATACCTTTAGTAAACTAAAAAAGCTAATATTAAGAAGCAAAAGCTTATATAATAAATAAAGAGGTGTATAAAAAGTAATAATACTATATTCCTTATAGTAATTATTAAACTTAGCAGACTTATAGCTATTATAGTTATTAAAAATTAAAAACTACTTAATACCCTTTATATAAGACTTTATACACTTTTTAAAGTACTATAGCTAATTTAGGCTAATCTTTTTATAGTCTATCTATTTTTACTAAGGTAGATACGCTATAAGGGTAGAAATTAGCTATTAGTACACTATAAGAAGAGGTAATATTTACCTTTAATAATAACATATAGAGGTAGTACCTAGCTATTGATATATATACCTTAAATAATAAAAACCTATTTATAATTACTAGGCTAATTTATATAAGGCTTTCTGTAGTAATTGGAGGTTAGAATGACCTTTATATATAATAGTATTCCTTTTAAAAAGACTATCTTATTAAAATTATAAATATTATTCTTATAGATTTTATATTTATAATTATATGTTATATAAAGTTAAATTAAGCCTATATAATTATAAGATTCTTAGCTAATACCCTCTAATAGTTAATTCTATGTTAAAAACGTATCTTTAGTTATAGTTAATAGTATATAAAGTGCTCTACCTATTATGGTCTAATATACATTACATTGTGTTTATTATAGAGATAATTAGCTATATTTTATATGTTATTAAATTATAGTAGAAATCCTTAATTAATTAGGCTAATAACTTATTTAAGAATTAGTATTTCTTCCAGCTTAGTCATCTTTCTTAATTTTAATTACATTTCTTATTATAGTAGTTATCTAGTATGTTAGTAGTAGAGTATTACTTTAGGGATATCATCGATAGAAGTAGCCTTTTATATAGATAGTTTAGGTCTTTTTCAATAGCCTTAAGTGTAAGAATAGTATAGCTTTTATTTAAAGTAAAACTCATAGTTATACGTAGAGAAAAGTAGTTATAAAAGGGAATAGTAAAGAATTAGGAAGATATACGTTACTTACTATAATGTGTTGCTTACTATATATATACGTTAGTAGTAATTTTATCTAATTACTATAGGATTGACTAGTAATCTTATTACGAACTTAAGTAGACTAGTATTCTTAGTCTACCTACTATAAAATAAGATTCTAGCCCTATACTATAGGTATTATAGTAGAATAATATCCTAACACTTAGCTTATAATATAGAAACTCTAAATATAGAAACTAATTTCTTATGTATCGTCCTATTATAAAGATATATGCATTTAAGCATAAGAGTGTTTATATATAAGCTCCTTTTACTCTTAATTAGCCCCCTTAAGGGTACTATAAATATAGAACGCTTACGCTATTACTTAATATACATTATAACAGATAAAGCAGGTTATATAAGATATAAAACTCTTTTAGGTTAAGGAAAAAGTCTTATTATAGGAAAAAACTCTTTAGAAGAGAAAAATAATTATAAGTATGGTTATAGTTTATAGTTATATATATAGTTATAGTTATAGGTAAAAATCTCTATAGTAGAGAAAAAGAAGTATTAAGGGGAAACCTTCAGAACGTGTAGTTAAAATATCTAGGAAGATTTTATAAATTTGCTTTCTAGGGTACTTAGGAATTTCTAAGTATTTTCCGTTATATTAGATATTACTAGATATATTAGATTTTCTAGTTCTTTTAGTTTATTTAGTTTTATTTTCTTATAGTCTTTAGGTAAAAACCCCTAGTATCAAGACTTGTAGTCTCTTTAAAGTACTGAATTATATTATTATTTATAGGCTTAGTAAATATATCTATAGTATTATTTTTAGTAAATACGTAATATAAGGAGATATTATTATTCTAAATGTAAAATCTAGAAGAGTAGTATTTTACATCTATATACTTAGCCTTTTAAAAAAGCTCTAGATTTTCTATAACTTATTTAGCTACTTTACTATCTATTAATATAATAGGTTTATCTAGAGCATAAAAGATATTTAACTCTTTATATATATAGTTATAAGAGTTATAGAGATATAAGGCTTCTTTTATAGCTTCTATTAAAGCTATATATTTAGCTTTATAACTAGGTAGTACTATACGTTTCTGTTTTATAAGATTGTAGCTTATAGAATTATGATAACTATAGTTAAATATATAACTAGAAGTGGATATTCTATTATCTAGATTACTAGTCTAGTTAGAATCTATAAAACCTATTATCTATAGGTCTTTATTATAGTTATATACTAATTTAAGACATAGATATTTATTTATATATCTCTAAATATATTCTAAGCCTAAAAAGTATTCCTATAAAGGATTACTTATATATCTAGTATATAAATTAATAGGGCAGGTTATATAGTCTAGTCTTTAAGCTAGTATATAATAAGGATCCTGTTTCTTATTAATTGGTTTTTATTTCCTCAAATGTAGCCTAACCATTAATTTTCCTAAGTTTTAGATTAGAATTAATAGGACTATGCCTATAAGGTATATTATTTTTATTAAACTTTTCTAATAACTTTAATATGTAATTATTTTAATGTATATATAAGATCTTATCCATTACCTATATCTTATTCCCTAGAAACTTAGTAGGTATACCTAAGTCTTTTATAATTAAGTCCTTTTTAATAGACTTATAGAAATATTCTATATCTTTTTCTAAAGGTATTATAAGTATTATATTATCTATATAAGATATTAATACTGCTTTTATGTTATTATTATTAGCTATAAAAATCCCTTTATTAGAATGAGATTCTTTAAAGCCTAGTTTATTTATTATAGGTCTTAAAAGTTTATATTATAGTTTAGAGCTCTATTATAACCTATATAAAGTCTTTTTAGCTTTTAGTATAGCATTTTATTAGGGGTTTTATTATTATTATTATAGTTATATTCTTAGGTACCTGTTTTGTTATCATAGATAAAACTAGTAGGTAACCAAACTTATATATCTTTATCTATATAAGCATAAGGAAAAGCATTAGTAATATTATATTAATAGGCTTTCTAGCCTAAATTTATACTAATTATCAATATAGCTTTCTAATTTTCTAATTCAAAGGCAGTAGAAAAGGTCTCTAGGTAATATATACCTATATATTAATTAAAACCCTATACTACCTATCTAGCTTTGTAGATAGTATTATTATTTATATCTTCTTTATTTATATATACCTATCTACCCCTTAAGGCTTTTACACCCTCTAGTAAGGTGTTTATAGTCTAAGTATCTAAGTCTTCTAAATTCAATAGCTCTTTTTTTATAGCTTAAATCTAGTCTAAAGTACTATTAGATTCTATAGCTTATTTAAAAGTAGTTAGTATATTTAGTATACTTATAGATAGTATATAGGTTACCTTTTTAAACCTATTATTTTTAGTATCTCTATTATTTATAGTAGCAAGTATAGATTT
>PUHP01000846.1:1187-19849 GCA_006783085.1 Colletotrichum shisoi | reverse complement strand
TCTAACTAATAGCTTTAAGTTACCTACTAAGATTTAACTTATAAAGGGTTATACTAAACTACTTAAATAGGAAATTGTTTATCTTATTAAGAGTAAAGTTGTTATAATACGCTAGAAGCTCTAATAGCTTGTAAAGCTACTAGATCTCTAGCTTTATCTAACTATACCTTACAACAGGGTATCTCTTTACCTACCTAGTTACTTTATATTAACGTTACTACTATCTTACAGTTTAGATAGAGCACTTTATCTAAGCAGCCACCTTATTATTTATCTTCTCTATTAACGTTAATATCTACGCTATCTTCCTTTACTTATCCTTATCTAGCGTTAGCGCTATTATTAGTATTATATTTAATTAACAGTCTAATATTTAATTAACAGCCTAATATTTAGTCTAATTAGCTAGCAACAGCAACAGAGAGGACAGAGACAACAAGGATAAAGGTATTATAGGCTTTGCAGGCTTTGTAGGCCTTACAGGCTAATTATCCCTCTCCCCTGTAAAAGGGCTTTAAGTTGTATATAGTAATAATTAGGGATAAACCCCTGCGGTAATTAAAGTAGCAATTAGTACTAAAGGGTAGGTAGTTTATATAGGGTCTAAATAGCTTTACTTTGAGTAGTAGGCGAAAGCGACGGCGACGGCAATGGCGACCTGAGGGTATTTTGATGTTAACAGTTCTATAATTCCTAATTCTACTAGCAAAAAAGTGGCTAAATTGTAACAGCACGCATTTTACGCACGGACGCGTTATTTAATTTCGAACGCTCCCAACGCAACGCAGTGTAGCACGCCAATTGGGGCGACGTGCAGGAGACTAGCGGGTTTGGTTCCGTGGGGGTTTTTGGGAAGAAAGCTGTTGGGAGAGTGAGCATGACTTGGCACAGACCTGGACCGGAAGAGGTTAGGGGATTCGGGAATGTCTTGAGAATTGAGAAGAGAGACAAGAAACCTCCATTTGGCAATCCATGTGGCAGCCAAGGCGACTGTACTTACATTGGCTCAAGTGATCCCAACCAAGGAATCTCTTCACAGCAGGTAAACAAACTATGATGTAAGACAGGGAAAGAAGAAAGTACTCTGTACCTACTTACCTCCCCCCAGGTACCTCACCTGGGTCTCATAGGTCCCTTCACCTGACAGGACCTTCTTCCTCACCCCTCACCTCAGCTCACTTCGTTCCACCACTCCGTCACCTCTCACTTCTCGCTTCTCATTACGAACGGAAAGTAACAACGACGGGCGTACGACGGGCGTACCTCTCATACGCACACATCCGTTGCCTAATTCAGAATCCCGGCTGGCCTCGGGCATCGCATCGAGTCGTCTGCAGACGTCGAGCGACACCTCGCGTGGGGGTAATTGGAACAACCGTATCCTCGATTCGGGGATGGATGACTGGGGCCCACGAGGCACTGAAGCAGCTTCTCTTTGGCGATGGCATCTCCAGCTCGCCAACCCTCCACCTCAACCTCATTTCCAACTTTCGTTTGGCCTCGCCTTGGCTTGTCAGACCCCAAGCCTGTTACTTGCCATCTCAGCTGGCCCTTTCAAATGTCGAACGCATAGAACATGCAAGGTGCATGTGGCTGGCTGTAGGAATAAGCAAGTCTTTTTTCTCCCTCCCCCGGACGCCGGGCCCCCGCCGATCGCAGCGGTTCCCGAACCTTGTCCCGAACCCTTTTCCAATCCCAATCACATTGAGCCTTCTTACTGGCCCAATTGTCTGTCTGCTTTGTTCGAAATCGGCGCTCATGCAAGCGTCGTCGGGGATAAGGACACGGATTCTCCAATGACATTCCTCCTATCCCCCACCTCCTTGCTGGTCGGACGACTACTGCAAGCTGCCGTGACAGCTATGTCGTCCGGGTTTCCCGTTATCGACAAACCGGCCGGTGGCCGAGTTGCATCGAGACAGGAATCAGCACCTCGCTGGCGCCATATATCCCCAAGGGAGAGCAGTGCATACCTCGGTGGAGTGAACAGGGGGGGGGGCCGCCATCGTGCACTACAAACCCACCCATCCCAGAACTGGATCCTGGGATCCGATCCCATCAGCAACCGCGTCCAATGCTACCCTACCCCAACGCGAATACACACTCTACCCTCGAATGGCCGCTGCTAAGCGTGCTGCCGTCGATCGCTCTCACGCATTCGCTGGCAATCACCCCGGCCGCTCAAGTCCGGCGGCCGGGTGACCTGACTCGCCGAGTGCGTGGCTTGGTTTACCGTTTAATAACCACAGGTGCACGACCAACCGAAACCACCCACAACTCCCGAAGAAGCTGCCTTGTGACACACTCTCGCCGTCTAACTAGACGCCTACAGTCTACTTCGAACAGCCGCCTTTGCCCCAAATACTCGGTCCCTGCTGACATGCAGGCAAAGCGTCGGAGGTTCGGCAGGCACGCCATGCGCGTCAGCATCGTCACCGCGCGCACTTATGACAGCATCGCACACCTCTCCCCCTTCTTTCTCGGGATTACATGTACCCCTCCTCCTCACAATGTCACTGAAGAACTGGACACGATTACTCGGTGACCGACCAGATGTGCGCGGATAATCCGCCGAGGAAGCAGGGAACCCCAACTCGACATCGGCATCCGGGGGCGTTTTGTGTCCTCGCTATGCTGGTGATTCATTACCGGCTAACGACGACATGGAAGGAGAGGACAAACCTCCACTCGACTGGAGACAGGTGACATTCGCGGTGCCGTGATCCATCATACGGCCGGAGCTTCGCCGAGGCCGAGGCCCCCAAGTTTCGGGATTGAGTCTTTTTCTCTCTCTTTCGGCTTCGAAATCTTTGCGGAAACTTTTTCGCGTTTTTTCTTTTCTGTTTTCATTGCCTCCGGATCGTGCTTCGCCAAATCTCCGATGAAGGCCCCCCCCTCCCTCTCCATTCATCCGTGCTTCCTCGGCTTATCTTGTGCGGATCAGATCGTACCCGTCCCATGGATCCACAGATAGGAACCCCGAACTTGTCTGGCGAATGTGTCGTTATCTAAAGCTATGACTGTCCGTCCATTCTTCGGTGGCTAGCTAGCTCCAGGACCCTGTAGGGCTAGGGGAGGGAGAAAGAGAGAAATTTTTTGAGTCTTGAAGTTGAGGTTATACGAAGTTGCTGTGAACAGCCAAAGTTGTCCCCGTTGAACCGTTCAGGGTTTCGGCACCGCTGCCCCGCCGCCGGGAATCCCTCTATGGCAATGATGTGAGGGGTTGAGCTATGGTGTGGTGTGGTTTGCCTCATCGTTGCGTGCCCGTCTTGCCTTCGTGCCTCCTGAATTGAACGTACGCAAGTCGGAGAGCCGCGGGTAGTCTCTTCATCAGCTACAACCATCCACACTGACTGATGTCAATCTCATGCGTGACATCATGGCTCGAGGTCGTGCGGCAAGTAAAACTCCGTGGGTTACCCGCTTGCTGCAATAAACGACGACGTCGTTGCGGGCTTCTAGCAGCGACGGGTCGTGTGTGTATACACGTACACGCCGTTGTCCTGGACCGACGGACGGGCTGCCCTGTTTTGAGGACTGCTGCTCATGCGACTGCATGCCCAGCGCGTATAGAACGCGGTTATCTGCTAGCGTCTGCGGTGTATGCCCTGTTGAAGCTTTCTATCGCTATGTTGGCCCGCGAGTTTGCCGCTGGAAATGTAGACTATCAATTAAAATGGCAAAGACACTTGAACACGGTGGAGGGTCTTGCGACGTGGGAGACTCGAGTCAAGGTAGGAAGAGGGAACGGACACGCCAAGTCGAACAGAGACGTGCCGCGTCTCCGCGGGTTCTCTATTTCTTGATGCCGACGACCACCATATTCCTCGGGCTCTCCTTGTAGTCGAAGACGGTTTCGACCCAGCAGTCCCGGACGACGTCGGTGTGCTCCCGCAGGAACAGCCAGCGGTCCGTGACGATGAGTGACTCGACCACGGTCGCGCTGAAGGCCATCAGGCTCCACACTGCCGCCACCTCCTTCTTGCGGCACAAGTAATCACGCTCGTACGCGGCAATGTCCTCGTCCGAGATGCCTGCCATTTTGTCACGGATGACGTCGCTGTACTGGCTGTACTCGCGGTTCGTCGTCAGCTTGGCCACAGCGCCGCGGACGTAGTCCTTGAGGGACCTGTAGCACGCCTTGCGCAACGAGCCGATGATGACCGGGTTCGTGCTGGTGTTGAAGGGGGACTCATCAGGGCGTGCGTCGCCGTTCTCGTCGTTGGCGGCTTCGTTTTCGTCCGTGCCGCGGTGGTAGACCTTGTTGATGACGCCGCGGTCGAGGAAGATTTTTTGCAGGACCGCGCGGAACAGATGCCGTGTGAAGAAGTCGTCACTCTCGGTCTGCGTCCAGTTCTGCGGCGCCTGGCAGGCCATCATGCGCGCCGTGATGTTCATGCGCACGCCCTCGCCCTTGTACGTGGACAGCGTCTCGCTGAGGGGGAAGCCCTCCGGGTCGTGTCGCGCGGACTCGCGGACCACGCGGCCGTTGAGGGCCTGTAGGCTGGGCCGCGCATAGGTGTACTTGTACGTCGGCGGGCCGAGCTTCTCCGTCAGGAGATTGTAGCAGCAGCCGACGATGGCGACCGAGTGGATGGCCGGGTTCATGACGAGCGAGCGGATGCCGTAGTGCGAGAGGTTGCCGCACGAGTGGATCGACACGGCCATCATCTCGAGCTCCTTGTCCTCCTCCTCCGGGATCACCTCCTTTTCGATGCGCCCGATGACCTCCGTCAGGTCGCCGCTCTCCAGCCGGCCAACTACGTACGACACGGATCCCTTGCCCAGCGCGCGGTTGTACTGCGGCTCGAGCTCCTTGATGGGTCGGAAGTCAAAGTCTTCGACGGCGTCGGTCGAGGGCTTGCTGGGCACGTTCCTGACGGCCTCCGTGCCGAGCCTGTCGGCCTGCATCTGCAGCCAGAGCTTCTTGTTGCGCATGACTACCTCTTTGCTCGCCAGGCCAGAGAGGACGTCAAGGCCCTTTGCGCCGTCGATGTTGTGCTCGCGGCCCTCGACGGCGACGACGTGGCGGTTGTACGGCGGCAGCGCCAGGGTGCGGCCGAGGTAGTTCTGGCCGCTGCCAAAGTCGACAAAGTGCGTCGTCTCCTTTCCCCAGCGGGACGATATGGCGCCCGCGAGGGAGTCGACGTAGCGAGCGAAGTGGGAGACCTCATGCACCTTCTTGGGTTTCATGCCGACGGCGACGGAGCGCGAGAGCTTCGGCGGCGGCCTCGCCTCGGCCTGGGACGAGGGCGAGAAGGTCCTGCGCAGGGAGAGACGGCGCACGCTGCGGATGTACTCCAAGAAGCTTGGTGGCGGCGCAGAGTCCATGGAGTCCAGCGGGAGGGCGTCGAGATCGTCCCGCATGAGTAGGTCGAGGAGGGCGCCAGTGTCATATGACAGCAAGAATGGCTGCCACTCCTGCGGGAGGATCTGGGCGAAGAGGCCTGATTCATTTGTGAAGAAGTCTAGAACGTGAACGCCGCCACAGAGAATCTGGAATATGTCCGTCGTAGTCGCAAACTCGAGGAGCGCCGCGACATAGGCATCCGGCGAGGCGAACTCGTCGGAGCACGGGAGGGGCTTCTCTGGTATCATCTCTCCCAAGTCCGCTTCTTCTCTTTTGTGTAGTGCGAATACAGTTATTTGACCTCACGTATGCTCACAGACCGACGTCTCCACACAGAAATCTTGGACAGCTAGGCCCTAGTGAGTGACTGGCTCAGAAATTGTGTTTGGTCGTGAGCGAGCGAGTGAGTGTGGAATGTGAATATGAACGAAATTCAGCTTACAGAGTACAGAGTACATCAAAAAAAAAAAGGGACTGATGGAGGGGATTTTTTTTCTCGGTGAAGGAGGGGCGCACCCCCAAGTTCCTGACAAGGATTATCGGTGAGAGCACACGAGGTAAGGCTGGTCTGGGCACTGGCGGGGAAACTCCGGGTACAATCGCCCCAAGTCCTGTACCCGGTACTTCCCCGTCAAGTACCTTCCGTCGGTGTGGGCCTACGTCAAGGGGACGTGGTAGCCGTATCCGTACCTGTAGCGACAGCTTGCTATGTACAGCACCGGCCGGAAGCGCAAACGTCATCCCAGCCGCCGCGGTAACCCAAAAGGTAAATCGACGACAGCTCAATCAAAGCCCGCACCCCGAACGTCCAGCTTCCGATCCCCAGACACCTGCGCGATTGACCCCCAAGATCTGAAAGATCCGTGGTGCTTGCTACAAACCAATGCGTCCACGGATGCGCCTTTCCATACCCCCATCGCCAGGATGATGTCCTCCGCCAACGAGGAGGATCCCTTCCTCCAGGTCCAACAGTAGGCATCCCCCTTTCCGCAGAGAGACAAAGCTCTTGGAAAATGTGTCACTAACGACGACCGTAACAGAGATGTTCTCGCCCAGCTGGACTCGACCCGGCCCCTCTTCACCTCGTACCTCCGAATCCGCTCCCTCTCTACGTCCCCGACCTCTCCCGAGCTCGCTTCCGCCCGCTCCGAGCTCGCTTCCGCACTCGAGTCGCTAGCCGAGGACCTCGCCGACCTCGTCGAGTCCGTCAAGGTCGTCGAGTCAGACCCCTCCGCCTTCGGCCTCTCCCCTTCGGAAATCACCAGGCGCAAACGCCTCGTTCAGGATGTCGGCGGCGAGGTCGAAGACATGCGCGAGGAGCTCGCTAAGAAGCTGGGCGACGTCTCCTCATCTGCCAAGGGGAAATCCGGCGCCGACTCGGACCTCCCCGACCCGAGCTCCTTCGCCATCGCTGATGGCGACGACCGCGACCGCGGCGGCGAGGATTACGCGGCCGAGTTCGAGCAGCAGCAGCAGCTCGAGATGATGCGCGAGCAGGACACCCACCTCGACGGCGTGTTCCAGACGGTCGGCAACCTGCGCCGCCAGGCCGATGACATGGGCCGCGAGCTCGAGGAGCAGCGCGAGATGCTTGAGGTCGTCGACAGCGTCGCGGACCGCGTCGGCGGCCGCCTACAGACGGGCGTCCAGAAGTTGCAGTACGTCATGCGTCGCAATGAGGACCGCCTGAGTAGCTGCTGCATCGCCGTGCTCATTTTTGTGCTGATTGTGTTACTGGTGTTGTTGTTGATCTTGTGAGGCTGGGTCTGGAGCGATATGCTGCGAGACACACACGCGGAAGAATGTGTGAGAGAAAGGCAGGGGGGGTTGTTCAGAAGTAGAAAAAAGGAGGGGAGCTACGACAACCCGAGCCTGTCGGGAAGGGATATGGAGTTTCAAGGAGCGTCTGCTATTCTGGACAAAATGTGTTTACTGCTGGGAGGTCTTCATTTAAGGTATGGTAGATCGTCCATCCAACAAAAGATACACACAATTCTAAAATGCTCTGGGGGAAATATCATTTCCTGCTCCAGAAGTCTCCCTCGCCTATGCGTAGTCTGAATCCGACTCGTCGCCTCTCATCTATGGGAGAGTTCGCTCCTCGCCCGTCTTCTGTGTACGTGCGCCCATCCACGCTGCTCGGATCTCCAGAAACGCCCGAATTTGTGTGCCCACCATTTCCGATATCAAAAAGCCGGTCCTTCCCTTTTCTGTTTCTGCATAAATGTGTTCCCCGTCCCTGCCTGGGTTCGCCGCATCTACGCCACTTCTAGGCCGGAGTCTCGTCGTAACACGTCAGCCAGAACCTGCAGCGCCTGGGCAGCAGTGGCGCCCGGCGGAGCCTTCTTTGGAAACTCTACCAGGGCCATACGCAGGGCGGCGATGGCTGCGTTGCCGTAGAAGTTGATAAAGCGCTGCTCGTGGCCGTCAATCATGGACTTGAGCACGACGTACTGGGTGTTGGAGACGAGCTGCGGCGGCGAGTTGACGATCTGCGCCATGGCCTTCCAGTAATTGGTGGGGGGGTAAGGGTTCGTCTTGGAGGCCTTGCTGAAATCTCGCAATGCGATGGCCGCAAAACCGGCACCGAGGCCCGTCATCCTATCGTTGTGCGACTGCTCGGGGATCCAGTTGCCGTTCTCCTTCTTCCAGCCGATGGCCCTGCGGCCGTTCTCGGTCTTATCGCTTCCCCTAGAGCCGAACAAAACGGGGCAAGCCACGCGGAACTTGGCGATGAGAATATCAATCATGGACCCCCCGCGCCATTGGTAATCTTTGTTGGAGAAGATCTGGGCAGTGACGATGCCGACCGGCTCGGCCGACTTAGGATTCGCGCCGCCTTCGTTGGCGAACTGCTGGATAATCGCCTTTGCGAGGATGTTGAGGAGATAGATGAACAGCGCTGGCAGCTGCGGGCCGTTATTAACAGCACCTTCGACTGGTTCTCTGTTCTGCTGAACGTAGGTGTTTGCGTCAACAAGAGGCGAAGGTACTCTCCCATCAAGAGACTCGCGCAGAGCGCCGTTGATGGTGTTGATCTGGCATATGGTTAGAATCTTGATAGGAAACTAGTGGACAAATGTCTTACGGGAGTAACGTTTGCACCCTTGCCGGCTGTCAGTTGCCCAATAGACTTCCTGATCTGCCTGCGCATGTCTCCCAGCTTGCCCTTCAATGGGGACCCAGGTTGTTTCGACAGAGTCTCAACATCCCTTCTCAGTTTCTTGAGAGCTTGGTGTATCTCGGTGTATCGGTCGGTGGTAGGCAAAGTGGCGGGCGCGGGCGCGGCTGCTTGAGTGACGGGCTTGGGTTGCGCAGGCTCGGCAGGCTTCGTCAAAAGCCCATTGGCTTGGGCCGGTGAAGCAGATGGTTCCTTTGCAGTCGGTGGCGAAGGGACGGTGGAAGGAGCCTTCGCGGCCTGCAGAGCTGGTGCCGGTGCACTCGTCAAGGGAGCTGGCTGTGTTTTCGCGACTGCCGCAACAGAGGTTTCGGTTTGAGCGGCCGTTCGCTCGGTCGTGCCATTGACGTGAGGCTCTTGCGGCTTCTTGGGCTCCGGCTTGGGCGGTTCGGGTTCGGGCTCGGGTGGCAGCTGAGGGATCTGCTTCGCCTTGAGTTCTCTGAGTCTCTGCTGCTCGGCGCGCACCGCGGCCTCGGCCTTGAGCCGTTCCTCTTCCTCTCGTTGCAACTGTGCTATCCTTCTTTGCTCAGCCTCCAGCCTTTGCTTCTCTTCCTGCAGTTGATGCACCTCGTAGACTCTCAACGCAGCGAGGCGAACGCGCTCGTGTTCGAGCTGGGCAGCAGCGAGGGCGTCGCGATGGCTTAGCTCCGAGTTCCGGTTCTCGGCGAGGAAGTCGGCGCCGAAGGAGCGCTCGGGGCTTGACTTGACATGGCCATTCAGCTGGCTCCTCCGCGAGGGAGACGAATGCGCCATAGTTGGTCGCACGCACAGGTGACTGCCAGTCGGGACGGCGACGGTGGTGAAGTGTTGACCGGGTCTTTACGGCATCAGTGGGGTCCAGCGCGGGATGCAAAACTGCACCGGCAACCAAAGAGGTAAGTAAAAAAAAGGTCAACCCCCAGAAGAAATCCGAATGGGAAATGCAACGAGTGACGTCCGCGGCGCGGCGGGCTGGGGAGACGAGGCTTGAGTGATGGCTAGAGTGTAGACGAGGCTGTGCTTCTCACTTGTTAAGACCGTTTGGGTCGGGTGTGTGTCGTCAACTAGACCGGGTAGAAACTGTCGAGGTCAGGTTGGGCGCGGCAGTGGTGTGGAGCAATGAAAAATAATACGATGTATCAGGCGCGCTTTGATGTGGGAAAATGCTACCGTTCGCGGCGAGTCGGGACTTCCTCTAACCCCTGCTGAACTGCTGAACTGTTACCCTGGGCAGTCAGTTTTTGCTGCTCGCAGCTCCAAATACTATGGGGGTGGAAAGACCAGAGAGACGCACCAGCCGTGTGGAAAAAAAAAAGGAGACGAGGGGAACGCCGCTGTGGTTGCAGCCTGAGTGGAGACGACAGCGGCTTGCTGAGCGAATAGTGAAGCGGAAACTTGACGGATTCCGGTCTAGCGTCCCCGATGGTTGGCAGGACCTCAGGTGGGCCCGCATCCCGAAGGCTTACTGCCGGGCGGTCAACGCTGTGAGCGTCTGGTCTAGGTATCCAGGTACTAACTACCCTAGGTAGGTAACTGGAGTCGGGGCCGGTCCAAGTTTCCAACTGAGGAGACGACTAAAGTTGGAATCTGACCTGTCTCGCCTTGAGTTTTCCTGCCCTGCCTTGTCTCTGTTTGTTTTGTTAAGGCTTTGACATACGGAGTCGGCACATGGACAGGACCGTAGACTGGACGGAACGTCTGAGAGGAGGAGTCTACACATCAACTGACATTGAGGAGGAACAACATCGAGCAGGTACGTAGTGACTCCACCGTTGCACCGGGGGGAAACTGTCAATCGCAGCTCCGGATGGCTGCGGGAGATGCTGCGGTGTGCTGGGAGCGTTTGGTTTGGCTGGCCGGTAGGGTCTCTGTCAAAGGTCTGACGCAGTATCAATTTGGAAACACTGGCGTACTCTGTCCGCCATACACCCTTCGATAATCGACTTGAGCCCTGCATCTAGCTCCCCATGCATAGCGCTGACGCCAATGTACCTAGCAAGTAGCCGCCGCTTGATGGTCGCCGACTATGGCTGGACTTCTGGAGACAGGGTTCATGGCCTGAGGCGACAGAACTTGGCGGACGTCGCAGTTCGTTCTCAAAGCCCCTCTCTCCCTCTCTCCCTCCCTCTCTTTCTCTCTCTCTCTCTCGCTCTCGGCGCGCTTGTCCACCTACGTAACGTGTCTGGGATACATGTGTACATATTTTTAAGAGAGAGTTAAAGAGAGTGCATGTGCATGTGTAAAAGAGAGGGGATGCCTCGGAGGTAAATGTCAAGGCAATGCGCTACGGCGAGGTACCCATCAGCCAAGTACAGAGTATCCGAGGTGCTGCTACGCAAAAACGCGTTACCTGTCCTCGAAGGCTCGAACCCGGCAGCCCTGACCTGGTCCTCTGTATCTGGCGTGCGGCGCCCGGCGCATCCTCCCCACTCATGTCGAACTTGGATGGAGACCTCTGACTGAGTCTTGACCTCAACCCCAAGTCAGGCTCGTCGGGGGACAGGTACCTCCTTGCTTAGCTATCCGTCCCGCAGAGTGCCCTGCCTTTGGGGATGCCGCCATGATGTGCCCTCCAGCCAGCTTGGGGTAAGGTACCTTGCCGGCGACCTAAGATAGCCGGTAGGTTGACTGTCCAGATTTTGATGTGAGTGCGCCTGGTAAATGGATTGTCGTACTGCGCAGGAACAGGAGACAGTGACTGGGACTGGGAATTGGGAGTGCTTTAATGTTTCCCGTAGCATCACTCCCAACTGTCGCGTCTCCCGCCGTACCTACGTAAGAGACTTTGCCTCCCTACAGACTCCATGTGGTCATCGCGCATCTCTTTTCTCACT
This sequence comes from Colletotrichum shisoi, assembly GCA_006783085.1. Taxonomy (NCBI): domain Eukaryota; kingdom Fungi; phylum Ascomycota; class Sordariomycetes; order Glomerellales; family Glomerellaceae; genus Colletotrichum; species Colletotrichum shisoi. The sequence goes on along the minus strand of PUHP01000846.1, from coordinate 8,508 downwards.
AGCGCAAAAGGTACCTTGCCTTACCTCGCTACTTACCCAACTACCTAGGTACCTAACTACCTACCCACCTTACCTTGCCTACCTACCTACACAGAGAGAGGAGTCTGAGAGCCCAGTTCCAGTTCCAATAGTGCGGTGCCCGTACTCGGTGCCGTGTTGCGTGTTGCTGAGGTGCTGCTGTCTTCCTGGTCTCCTCCTCGCTCGCTCTCCTTCTCCTCCATCCCCCCCCACTCCACACCACCCCCGACTCGCCTTTCGCAACAACCCCCCCCGTCGCTTTCTCTCAGAGAGGACATTCCCATCCTGCCTCGTCTTCTCTTCACGTCGTGTCTGCCTCATCCGTTTTTCCCACCTCAACCATCACTTCGCACACTCCTTGCGAGCTCCCTTCCCTTTCACCTCGCTCTTCTCGCCGACAAACCACCAGTCCTCTTGTCCTCCTCCTCCCTCCATCCATACATCTCCAATCCAATCCCTCTTCGATCGATCAGACAAACAAACACCTTCATTCCTTGAAAACCAACCACATCCACAAAACCCAAACACCAGAAGCCAAAACCACCACTATCCCAGTTCTCCACTGTCTTTAGTACGCAACTACATACGTCAATACGTGCCACATCATCCCACAAACCTCGTTGACGTCTACGCCGAACCACCTGCTATCCGGCGCTGCCAGTCCTGCCCATCCGCTCATCGACAACCGACGCACTTGACGTGCATTACAATCAAAAAGAACCCAATCTTTCATCTGCTTGACTGCCCGACATGGAGCAGCAGCAGCAACAACAACAGCAGCAGCAGCAGCAGCCGCCGCAGCAGCAGCAGCCTGCGAGCGGCGTACCGGGCCCGACCGGCCGCCGCCTTCACATTGCACACAGGAGAAGCCCATCCGAGCTGACTCCGTTGATGAGCATGTTTGCCAACCCGGGCAGTAAGTCGATTCCAATCCCATCATCCTTCCGCCCTCCTCAATCGTCCATCGAGCTCTTATCAACTGTATTGCTGGCCCCCTCGCCTTCCATCATCTCCAACGCACGACCAATGATGCTGACATTTCTGTCTTCTACGTAGTGGAACAGCTAGCCATCCAGCAGCAGATTGAGTTGTTGCAGCAGCAGCAGCAGCAGATCCAAGCTACTCAGCAACAATACATGAACATGGGCATGATGCCCCCCACGCAGCAGCTCGGCCCAGGTGGTGCATTCAACCCCCTGCAGCAGGGCATGGCGCCGCAGGGCGGCTTCCAGTTCCCCCAACAGCTTCCGCAGCAGAATGTTTCCATGGGAGGACCTCCTACCCAGCCAATGTCACATCGCCGTAATCAGTCGGCACTTCCCAACATGGGAATGGGCCCACCTCCCGCTCCCTCGTCGGGTGCCTCCGGCTCCAACTTCAACGATGCCGCTACCGCTGCTCCCGGCAGGGAAAACTCCAGTGGTCGCGGAGGTCGCGGTGGCGGCGCCGGAGGGGGTCATCAACGACGTCACTCTCTCGCCCTTGCCGATGCGAAGAAGGCGGCAGAGATCGCCCAGCAAAAGCGTACCACATCGGGCTTCCAGTTCCCCATGTCCGGTCCCTCCAACGAGACCGGTGCCGATGGTGGCGCCTCCGCCCCCGCCCCCGCTCCGGCCCAATCCGAGGCCCCAATTGCCCAGGGTACTAGCGCCGGTCGTGGACGCGGTGGACACGGCCGCAGCCAGAGCATGGCTGTCAACGGCCGTGGTGGCGGCGGCGGCGCAGGCCGCGGCGGCTTCTCTGGCGACTCCAGCCAGAACGACTTCGGTCGCCGAGGCAGCGCGACCGGTGGCGGCCACGCCAGAACCGGCTCTCGTAACTTTGATGGCAACTGGCGCAACCAGGGCGGCAACCAGGGTCAGGATCAAGGTGGCTTCCAGCCCGGCCACCGCACTCGTGGCTCCATCAACCAGTCCATCTCCAATATTGGAGCTTTCCAGTACCCTGGTCAGCCTCAGCTGATGCAGATGCCCGGTTCCATGCTTCCTATGGGCATGTACTCCGGTCAGCAACTGAACCCCATGCAGATTCAGCAGCTGCAGGCCCTTCAGGCTGCGCAAATGAATGGCCAGCAGTTCGTTGGTCTTCAGGGTAGTCAGCATGCTGGCAAGCTTGGTGGAAACCAGCAGCAGCAACAGCAGAGAAAGACCCTTTTCACCCCTTATCTCCCCCAGGCCACTCTCCCGGCTCTCCTCGGCGACGGGCAGCTCGTGTCTGGTATTCTTCGCGTAAACAAGAAGAACCGCAGCGACGCCTACGTTTCCACCCAGGACGGTTTGCTCGATGCCGATATCTTTATTTGTGGTAGCAAGGATCGCAACCGTGCTCTCGAGGGCGATCTGGTCGCCGTCGAGCTCCTCGACGTCGACGAGGTCTGGTCGCAGAAGCGCGAGAAGGAAGAGAAGAAGAAGCGTAAGGACATCACTGATACCCGCTCTGGATCGACCAACGGACAGAGTCAGTCATCCGGTAACAACGATGACAACACTCAGCAAGAGGGCGGCATCCGCCGCCGGGGTAGTCTGCGCCAGCGCCCTACCCAGAAGAAGAACGACGACGTCGAAGTCGAGGGCCAGAGCCTGCTTCTCGTCGAAGAGGAGGAAATCAACGATGAGGCCAAGCCCCTCTACGCCGGCCACATCGTGGCCGTCATCGAGCGTGTCGCTGGCCAGATGTTCTCGGGTAACCTTGGCTTGCTCCGACCCAGCAGCCAGGCCACCAAGGAAAAGCAGGAGGCCGAGAGAGCCGCCAGAGATGGTGGCAACAACCGTCACCACGACAACCGCTCTCAGGAGAAGCCCAAGATTGTTTGGTTCAAGCCTACCGACAAGCGCGTGCCGCTCATTGCCATCCCCACCGAACAGGCGCCCCGCGACTTCGTTGAGAAGCACCAGGACTATGCCGATCGCATCTTCGTGGCCTGCATCAAGCGCTGGCCCATCACTTCGCTGCACCCTTTCGGTACTCTCGTCGAGCAGCTGGGCCGCATGGGCGACCTCAAGGTGGAGACCGACGCTCTTCTGCGCGACAACAACTTTTCCTCGGACGAGTTCTCCGAGGCTGTGCTGCGCAGCGTTGGTCTGCAGGACTGGTCTCTTGACAAGGAAGACGAGGCTGCTTTGGCTGCTCGTCGGGACTTCCGTGACGAGAAGGTTGTTACGCTCGACCTGAACGGTTCTCCTGAGCTTGCCAACGCCATCCACATCAAGACCCAGCCTGATGGCAAGATCGATATTGGTATCCACATTCCAGATGTCACTCATTTTGTCAAGCCGAACTCTCTTATTGACCGCGAGGCCAAGAAGCGTGGCACTGCTGTTCACTTAGTCAACCGGACCTGCGCCCTGCTCCCCCCCAAGATCGGCGGCGAGGTTTGTTCTCTGGCCCCTGGCGAAGAGCGCCTTGCCGTCAGTGTGCTCTTCCGCGTCAACCCCCACAACGGCTCCGTTGCGGATGGTGATGCCTGGGTTGGCAAGAGTATCATTAAGAGCACTGCCAAGATCACCATTGATGAGATTGACGCCGCTCTGAACGGCCAGGCTGACTGGAAACATGAGTCCATCCAGCTTAAGGATGTTCAGATCCTCAACGTGAGTACCTCTGAATCACGCATAGGTACATGGGCTTCACTAACGATACGCAGGCTGTCGCCCAAAAGTTTACCGAGGCTCGTCTGGGCGCTGGTGGCGAGCCCATTGCCCCCCTCAGGCTTCTGCAGCAGCTTGACGATGAGAACATCCCCATCAAGCACAACATCTTTGACTCGACTCCCGCAACGGAGCTCGTTGAGGAGCTCATGCACAAGGCCAACAGCTATGTTGCCCAGCGTCTCGCTCAGGCCCTCCCTGAGAAGGCTCTCCTTCGTCGACAAGGCCCACCCAACGCCCGACGCCTGCAGACCTTTGCTGATCGCATGAACGCGATTGGCTACGAGGTCGAGACGTCTGGCAGCGGCAGCCTGCACAACAGCCTTTTCAAGGTCGACGACGCCGATGTCCGTAAGGGGATGGAGACGCTCGTTCTCAAGTCGATGCAACGTGCCAGATATTTCATTGCTGGCAAGACGGCCAAGCAGCTGTGGCCTCATTATGCCCTCAACCTACCTCTGTACACTCATTTCACTAGCCCCACCCGGCGCTACGCTGATATCATCGTCCATCGCCAGCTCGAGGCTGCGCTATCTGAGGGCAAAATTGAGTACACGGAAGACCTCGAGAGCCTCGTCAAGACAATTGAATCTTGCAACACCAAAAAGGACTCTGCGCAGAACGCCCAGGAGCAGAGCATTCACATTGAGTCCTGCCGCGAGATGGACAAGAAGCGACAGGAGGTCAACGGTGATCTCATCACTGAAGGTATCGTCCTTTGCGTGTATGAGTCGGCCTTTGACGTTCTCATTCCCGAATGGGGCTTCGAAAAGCGCGTGCACTGTGATCAGCTCCCTCTCAAGAAGGCCGAGTTCAGAAAGGAGAAGAGAGTGCTCGAGCTCTACTGGGAGAAGGGCGTGCCGAGCTCTGCCTACGTGCCCGAAGATGAGCGCCCCAAGGCTGCCGCGTCCGTTAGAAACGCCAACGCCATGGCCGCCGCTCGTCAAGCGGAAGCCGCGGAGCGTGCCAAGAAGGAGAGAGAGGAGGCAGCGCGTAAGCAGACGGAGACGGGCACCATCTCCACCGACGACGTCGATGCGCTCTTCGACGACGATGACGACAACGCGTCTGACATCACCGAGGCCATGGCCGGGGCCTCGTTGGCCGAGAGGCCCACGCAGAGCGTTCCCGGCTCGCCGACTCGATCTGGTGCTAAGCCTCTGCAGCGCACGAGATCCGACTCCAAGGTTCCTGCGCCGGAGGTTCCCGAGACCCGCCTGTCGAACAAGGAGAAATATCTCAAGCTCTTCAAGCTGCGCGAGGAGGGAGGCGAGTACATTCAAGACGTGACGGAGATGACCAGGGTTCCTGTGATTCTCAAGACCGATCTCTCCAAGAGCCCACCGTAAGTTGGACCCATTATTCTCAGCGGTTTTATTTATTTCTGCTTCTTCTCTTCCTCTTCTTTTTTACCATGAGAAATTTGCTAACATGACGCAGTTGCTTGACTATTCGCTCTTTGAACCCCTACGCCCTGTAAAGTGGTGTCTTGACATGTACGGTGTCCGATAGGTACACAGATTGGCCACGCCCACGGGACAGACGAGCAAATCGAGTGTTCCCGGAGTTAAAATACATCATGAACGGTGTAGAAAAGTTTGGGTGAGAGACGGACGATACATCGTGATTGGAAGGGGTAATAGGAAGTTTTATCTTCGTCCCTGGATGAGTCATTTAACACAAAGGTCGGAAGCTGAAAGGGAGGCGGGAGTTGAAATAGTAGAAATAGCGTCCATCAGTTCGTAAAATGGCACATTCAAATGCACGTTTTGACGCGCGACCCGACCTTCCTTCACCGGTGGAGGGATCGTCTAGGTAAGCTGGCTCGATGAATGAGTTCTGGTGAGGCGGCAGAGTTCGTACGACGAGATGAGCCACACGGAAGATGGTTCGCCTTTGCCGGGGAACAAGGCGACCCTTGCTCCGCGTTGCAGACTGCAGAGTTTCAGCTGCGGTGGTTGACAGGAGAGCCAGTTTGGGATCTGACGTGACGACTTGTGCCAGGGATCGGATCTGGAAGTGCAAAGGGTGGCCTAGAGGGGCAATGGGGGTTCAAGTGGAGCGGAGACACGGGGCCGGGGGTGGGGCTGTTCATGAAGCACCTGGGCAAAGCAAGTAAGTAACGTAACCTTGGCGCCCACGGAGCGGAAGACAATGTTCGCTTGGGGGGGGGGGACTATGAGAGAGTGAGAGAGTGAGAGACTGTGGGAGGTGTCTTGGCTTGGTTCTCACTCTCTGTCATGCGCACGCATGCTTACTGCGCCGTTGAGTCTGTCTACCTTTTTATCTATATCGTATGCGGTAAGTCCCAACTCTAGGCCTGGTGTTGCGCAGGGTTAGACTGAGTAGCTTGGCCCTTGTTAAAACATTGACTGGCTAGAGTGAGACTTGAGTCTCTACTGTACGCGAGTGCCCAGATGTGCTGTGCTGCTGCTGGGTCAAGTATGACTGCACCTCCGCAGTCTACCTACCCCCACCGTCGAAACTTTTGCATGCAACCACAGAAGCAAAATGGCTCCGGGGCAGACGAGTGCACTGCATACATACAATAAGTCCCCAGCAACCCCCTTGTTGAGGTAGCAATGCTGCCCCCTTCTCCAAGTTCCATAACACGCGAGAGCGGCAATATATTGTGAGTAATGCTTGTTATTCGATTTATTTCGTACGAAGTCGCGGAGAACGCTAAGCTCGATTAAAGAAACCATCCGTAGACTGCGAATAAATAAAAAATATGTTTTAGTAGGCGAAGTTTACTAACCTATTTAAAATTGACTATATATTAAGTATTTAATAAAAATGGTATTTGTATATAAAACCTTACAAATACCATATTTAGTGATAAAGAATGAAAGTCTTTTTGGTTATTAGTTAGTATATAGATAATTAATCATTATCAATTTAAAAATAATGGTCATTTGTAGAGAAAATATCCAAAATTTAACGTTATATCTAGTTTTCTTATTAATTATTCTAGTTAAAATATATACTTAGAGGTTAACAAGAGGTTTTTAATTCATAAAAAAATAGATTCAAATTGGTGGAGTGTATTATTTATAAAAAATATATTTATTGCAAACAGTATATATATCATATTTATAAAGAATGAATAAAAATTATAGCACCAATAAATTAATTTTAAGAAAAAGTGGTCTTTATGATCTTAGTTTGAACGAACAATTAAGCCGATATTAATAATTTTTTAGTTATGATATTAGATGTTTATGTACTTGGCGGCATGCATGCTTCGCCTGCCAGCACAAATTAAATATGATGTAGGTTTAAATTTAATTTTGCTAATTACAATATTTTGTGTGGTGCGTACGAAGTCGCTCCGATCTTAAGTACATCCCAAGACAGGCCTGACTTAGAAGTAATATTTATGGACCAAGAGGTCGTGTGTTTTGGTAAGTACTAAATATATTACTAACCTTATATTTGTAAGCGTTGCAACAAAGCGCTCGTAGTTTGTACTTTACATCTAGCATAAAATAAGCTCGATCTTATCCTAAAATAACAACAAAAAGTTGGAATTATTAGTGATGTATTTGACATCAACATAATTATAGATGAGTTTGGTGATGGCTCTGAATGAATGCTGTCCAAATGCTTGACACATGCTAATCGAACGATTAATTCTATGAATAATTTTATTAATA